>DWEC01000184.1:0-19927 GCA_018245735.1 Microceris miodesmiata
CTCGTACGAAACGTCGAAGACAAGATTGATTTGTCAAGCAGAAAATTGTCGGGTATAGAGCTGACCCCGTGATTAAGTTAGTCGACGATTCACCCAAATTAACGTTTTGTGCGCTGCCGCGCGCCTGCCCCGAGATACGCCCTGATTGCCGATTTCAGCTCTCCAACCAATCTCGAACACTTTGATTAAAGTGTAAACAAGCTGGGTGCTAATAAAACTTATATTCACTCCGATAATTGTAGTAGAATGGCCTTTGTAAAAGATAAGATGCCTTGTGAGTAGATCGCGTCGATTCCACTACGTTGCATGGGACACTTCGAATATAAGTATTACGTTATATATATCTGTTACTCTCTCATGCTCAAGGACACATAGACAATAAATAGATAAGTATTAAACCTATAAAGTAATATCTACAACACATGCTTAATATCTAGTACGTAATATACGAGTCAAATTTAGTCTCATGAACGTCATATATTGTTATAGTTACCATATTTTATTCATTGGCCTTGTTCCTCATGCAATATATGGTCGAGAAAATTAACCCGCGGGAATGAATTTCCAACATTTTTAAAATGTGTGGTAGGCTAACACAGTAACGTTCGAGACCTGGTCGCTATGCCTTCACTGTCTTCAAGAGTCGCTACAAATATGCGACAGCTCTTTGAAAAACTTCAGTCCATTTTGAAATTTAGTCATGTCTACGGTCCATTGTAATCGCTTAACACCACACAGCGAGCCTCAATTAACTACATACTTCAATTTAATAACTGAAAAATGAAAGAAATTCCACGTTATTCTCCTCGTAAGCAACAATGGTCACCGCGAAAGCTTTCAAAGCGGTTAATAGAAGACAAACACGTATGGAGAACGTGAGCGAAACCAACGATAGGTACATTATCCAACCATAATATTAGCTTGTACGTTCACCATTAATGAATGAATCATTATATTGTTATGTAAGTTTCCGCGAGATGCAAGCGGGCCCATTGTGCGTTATCTACACTAGTGAGTCACCCGGCTATTCTCGCGGCGCGCTGCATTAGCGGTACGTGATTAGCATCGCGTGCGCTAATCTCGGACATGGGCCTGCACACACGCACACACGCGAATAAACACACATACATGTATATACATAGCTTCTCAAATATATGGCTGAGCTTTTTTTTAAAAGGTGCCTATTTGAATCGAAGCTTTTACTTTACCATTCGTTGTTGGGACATCTTTTAAATTATTCATCCATAAAGCTAGTGTGTAATATATCTAATCGTACTTTTATCTTCACGCTAACAAGCTTTAGATAATCAAGTCTTAAGGTAATTTATATGTGTCCAGCCCGCATGCTCAGCGTGTGGACTATGGACAAAAACAATCAGAGATCTACGTCCATCAGCAGACTGAGCAAGGCTGATAATGATGATTCGTTACACACAACAGCAGTAGAACGGTATATTTCGCTGACTGTATTCGTTCAAAACACCACTGGAAATCCTCAAAGGTGTGTTTTAATGTTGGATACTAAATATGTACATGCGCATAATGTCGCCGTAGGCAAGACGCGACTGAATGACTCGTTACAACTCTTTCACATCTGTCGAAACAGTCCAGCGCTTTCCAGCTAAGCTGTCTCGCTAGTAAACACAAATATTCTTTACAAACTAAGTCAAGATTTTATAATATTGTACTAGTTGTGGTTATCTACTTTGTCTGCGTTAAATTCTCGGCTGATTACAAATCAATTTTAATCAATGCGCACTTCTTGACTTTGTTCAATCAACAGTAAGTACCCGAATTTTAATTGACCTCTATTCTGACAACTAACTTAACTTATACTTACATATTGAAAATTCTTAAGCTGCTTTGCAGCGGATCCATATCATATCGCCTTTGTGATTTAATAAATATTTATATATCGTATATATTACGTATATTAAAACAGTTGATATTAATATACTTAAGTTTCCAGTCGTTTCTCAAAAACCAAATAAAATGTACCTACAATAATGTGTAACAGAAATTGGACAGTTACTAATGACGTTATAACGGCTTCTCTCTTTTTAATTTATTTATTGAAAAGTTTTTATTATCTCTTCAATGTTCAGCCTTTAACAATATCACTTTTTTAGATAGCAAGCAATCTAGGCTAACGGACTAGTGCACACGCAAAAAGCACATAACTGTGACCTGAAAACGATAGCAATAGAGGAACCAAAACTTCGACGCTGCGTTTGGCATTCACTCTTGCTTATTTACTCTTTCTCATTCACTCTTGCTCATTCACTCTTCCTTATTCACTCTTGCTTATTCACTCTTGCTTATTCACTCTTGCCCATTCATTGTTCTGCAAGTACAAACACTCAGCCATCCACTTTGACACATTTCATTAAATAAAATCGACTTATTTAGCTCGCAATCAATTTACCAATTGAAAGCGTTGGATAGTGATTTCGTCGCTCACTTGACCACTTCATTTTAGCGTTGTTCCTCTGCGAATGCTTTTTTTTTTCTTATTTCATGCTGCTAGAAGAATCGCAGCATACTTTTAAGCGGTCATTTAACGGTTTATACCTACATTAAATATACTTGGAAGTGAGAATGTTTTTTGACGTCTATCAATATGAAGTTAGATCGGCGGTTGATAAATGGTCTACAATTCATTAGGGTGTACTACCTACATCTGCCATGGTGAAATACATCTGACATATAATATGATAAGCACAATGTCCCTCTACTTCCCCTAACCCTTAACCTTCGTACGAGGGTTCAGGTTACATGCTTAACACGAGATGTAGGTGCTGTGTTCACCATGACCGTCTAAAACACTTTTAAATTATAACTGAACATTCCATTAACAAGTACTATCTTCAACCTTCAACTGTTAGGCGTCAGCATCGTTTAAAAATATTCGTAAATCTCATACGCTGTTTACTTTCAATCTCCACCATTATTCATTCACCTTTGCTACCCTTTTTAATGCAATAAAACCGGACCCTTTTCACCCTTGACTACAAATCATGTAAATTATTATACGTTTGATCACCGCTCATTCGGCCTTCAATACCGCGCCCTCTGGCCCGCGAGCAATGAACAATGAGCTGTATGAGCGCAGACTAATTGCTGCCGGATTGCTAGTAATAATAAATGTACAGCATAAATAACTAGAAACTACATGCTCTAAAACGCGGGAGCGTGACTACTATAGAAGTTACTGCTTGCGTACCAAATGCAATAAACATAACATAAAATTACGCCCTTATTTCCCCGAAGCGTAGGCAGAGAAATGCAGTTCTCTCACTTTTCATTGGCTATGTTTTTGCGTCCCATGCTCAAGGTAGAAATTATGTTCAACAATTGAAATGTTAAGAGCTTTTAAAAAATCATTCCGATCTAGGATATCGATATGGCTAAATGATTTCTTTGTGCCTTTGACGATGTTATCAATGTTTGGATACGTAGAATGTATCAAAACGTTTAATAAAGGAAAGCACTACATAGGTTTGTCTAGATAGCTCATATGTAGTATGCCGTTTCTATATGTAAATATTCTACACGAAAAATGCGTCGAGTTGTCTGCGTTTACATATAATATGTATGTAGGTACGTAGGTACGTAAAGCATTTAAAAGAACTGAGCAATTGACACGTTTTCATTCACACGCAGATTATTTAAACGGTCAAAGTGAAACCTTTTGGTTTCCAAATTCGAATCGCAAGCTTCGGTTTTCGATGCGAAGGTTTTTGAAATCCAAAAAATCATCGTTAAACCGCAGTTTTATAAAAAAAATTATAATAATCGGCCCATTATAGTTCCACTGTTGGAATATGGGTCTCCTCTCATATTGAGAGGGTTAAGGCCATAGTCTGGTGCGGGTTGGCAGGCTGTTTCATAAAGTTTACCGTGAAATATTTAACCGTAGCTCTTGCCACACTTGTTTGAATGTAACAATGCTTGTTGAGAAGAAAGAAAAACAAAGCTTCCCATTCTTTACAGTGCTCTCTGAAACCCAAACGTGCAGTCAGGGGTACATTAGCAGTACCTATACGCAGAATGCGAGTTACAAAACATTTATTTTGGCCATTCATACATATACTGTATGTACCTATGTATAAAATCGCTATTTTAATTATTTTATAAAAAAATAATCAGTCGCATTTTTTTTGAACAAATTTGTATTATGATTTATTTTAGCTTAGTTACCTTTATTTTTAGCCTATTTCAACATAAAAAAAATTATGTCTGATTTGAACATTAAAACATATATCGCACATAGTGGTTGTAGGAACGAATGTCCAGCGCCTGTTTCTCGTGCATTACAAATATCGTATGTAATCACGTCGCCATGACACCTGTGTCGCGCCGAGCAAACACGTCTGAATGGACACGCCGTTGCCGAGTCAACGACTCCCAACCCTCCGAGTGCGCCACATCACAGCCGCCGCGCTCCCGCTCACACTTGACCAAATTAAAACGTGTGGCCCAGCGACATAAAGAAATACTGATCATTTGCGTAAAACTACAATTTTGATTGTCACCGAGCATACTGCACCATAGACCACGCGTTTGCTTTCCATCACGCAGAGCTGATTTCAAGTGCTGAATATAAAATAACTGATTGTGCTGCTGAATATAAAATAATGATTACTGCTGTGGTAGTACTTTGAAAACAACGTTGTTCCTATATTCCTCCCAAGGAGTAGGCGGAGGACTATAATGCTCCCACATTTTGCGTGCTATATTATTTCCTATGAAATATGGGTGAGCCTGTTACGAAATATTTTGTACGTAATAAAAAACTCGAATACGGCAGTAACGATACTTATTGCTGTCCTTACTACTATAACACAAAAGTATATTTTCGCAAATTTCGTAAACAATAAAATTATCGTAGTCACAGTACTGAAGTATGAAGAACCACAAACGACATGCCATGCCATGCGACAAATCATGCGCATGTTTACGATGCGACTTGTCGCGCCACCACGATGCGGGCCGCGGGGGACCGCAAATAACAATAATTTTCGCACTATTACCGCCAAGTGCGGGCGCAAGTACGGCACAATGTATAATTGCATGGCAACACTAAACCTGCCTACACAAGAAAACATTGTAGAAAATACCAGCGCATTTGGAATTTTCATTTTATTTTTGCTTGTCCCACATTGAATATAATTGCGCCGCGCGTAACGCTTAGAAAAATGAAGAAACTAAAGGTATCAAACATTTATCTAACGATGTAGCAAACTGGCTCCTCGCGATTCATATTGAATACACGCGTTTAACAAAGACGTCTTCTTTTAAAAAATGAATAAAATGTGGAATTTTGTAAATAATTTTCTTCTTCGAGTAACGAATTTGCTTTGTTTAATTTTTTTTTCTTATAGCTTGGTTTATAGGTACCTACCTACTATATGTGCCACGAGCCCCAGGCAGTGGGATTGCCTATAACTGTCTGCCCAGCTGTTAATTTACTCTTATAAAATAACATAACATTGGTACTTTTCCGAGGGGTAGACAGTAAGGACGTAATGCACTGCCACATTTCACCATTTATATTGTAAGTCCCACCATGAAATAGGGAATGATCCTGTTGCCGTGTACTGGGCACAAATACAAAATCAAATTTAAACTAACCGTAGTCTGCCCGGCCCTGGTCCGAACCCAGGATTTCACTACAATCACTCGACCAACGAGACAGACAATCCTAAAACGTATGTACACATTTATGTCCTACATCTATTAATACCGCTGACATAATTTGCGTTCCCTATTCTATATCTAAATAACATACAATCACCTTTAGCCTAATTAATAAGTGTATAAGCTGACATACATTCCAACAATCGATCATCCAAATTATCGGCTTCAGTCAAGAACGTTGAAGGTTGATTTGAGGAAAATACACGTATTCAATTATACTTTATCTAAGCTCTCTTGACAACTGCGCGCGCTAATCCAGAAGTGAACGAGAACGACACGCTGGCCCATGGATTCTAAAAGTTTTTTTTTTTTTTTATATATTTAGCCCGACGAACAGGCAACAGGCCAATGACGCCACATTTGCAACACCCGAGAAGTAACCAATGGGTCTACTTATTGCGTTATCGCCAAGTTTGAGAACGACTGTGCTAATCGCCCATGTTTGATATTCGCAATGATATGTCTTTCTAATACATCGTAATATATTGAAAATATTACGTTCATTGCTAATCTTATAATCCCGTCTGCTGTAACGAGGTCTTCAAATGCTTCTATAATCCGCGCCTTTTCCATTTATCGGTATGAAATTATTGAATCTTGTTTGTCTTTTAGAAATCGTCACTTTTATCTTTCCTCATACTAATGTAAACAACTGTGATTAAAGTGCGAAAGTGTGAATTATTTTAGAATTCGTGTCGTTTTTGAACCCAGTATAAACAGCTACTGTAACATTCTGTCACCGCCAGCCCTATGTCAATATGTGCCTAAATACATAAGCATATGTTAAAGAACATCAATGATCGGTGTTCATCGCTGGGCGTTAAGTAATTACAATCAGTGTTCGCACATCTCTGCACTTATCCAATCGGCGTATCAATTGTGTACCTCGCGCCAAGAAACAGTACGATACCAACACCACTATATCCGGCCGTATATCTGGGCGACGCGGACAGGCCGCAGTTAGCTGCTGTTTTGATTGCGACCGGCCACGTGCTCTGTGTACGTATTTTCATTAGCTGTAACTGTGGCAGCTGTGGCGCAAGGGACAGGCGCCGCTCGGCTACGATTATATAATAGGCCAGATTTGAAAAAAAAAACAAAAACATTTTATATTTTTGAATAGTCTTCAGACTTAATGTTCGCTCGACAAGCTACCATACTTATTTTTGCGATGCAGCAGTGCTAATAATGAATTTTGAATACGACAGGTACAGATTACCTCCATACTAACGTGTTCTAACGAGACTAGTATACCTCCACAAGTAATATCCTTATTAACAACTCAGTAACTAATCTAAAACTCCTGTTCTAGGTCGCTCACAATAGACCATGGGCTGCAGCGGCCAGTTGTAACGACTGTATTCTCGTTTGCTGCTGTCTTCACTTAAACAAAAAGCTATATTGTTTCTAATTTGTAATATATAGAACGTTATACGAATATTATGGGTGTTTATTAGCAAAATACCTGCAGTAGTTACATATTAACAAGCCGTAGACCAAGAAGATCTAAACCAAGGATTTTATCATATCTACTTATATGGCGCAGGTTAATTTTACACATTATTTGTTAGACATACATTTACACGTAGACTTAACACATTATGTCTATGAAAACCCACATTTTGTGTTAGAAAGACATGTGACATATATCGCAAAAGCGCACATTTCACGCCAAGCGACATGTCTATAAGCTTTTAATCAGTTGGCCTGCAGCCAAGCGATCGGGCGTCAACCTCCGCGAATACAAATATATGCCGGAACACGAGGCGACCGGCGCATGACAACTGAACATGTCATCGGGCGCAGCAAAACATGTCCTTCAACTGTCCTATATCCCAACTAGTAAATATCTCAACACCAGACAATTTTTAAGCACCACAAAAATTACACTACCCATAAACACGACTTAGAAAATCATATTTACGACTAATTTGTTTTTCAAGAAGTTGCAAATAACATTCAAAACTTATTCGTAAATAGAAAACTTCCAATCGACGTCCAAACTTAAATCACAAAATGTTGTCGCTCAATTACAGCGTGATAAAACATTTATTGAAAATTTGCAAAAAATGGTTACAGTTATAGCATGTCTAATCGAGAAGCCATTCAACGCCTTCTTTGCTTGTCGTCTATTAAAAAGTAATCTCTTGGCGATTATTCTAGTAATGGACCATTTATGTAATTTGACACGGTCTGTCACATAAGCGGGCTGGGCCCGCCGTCTTATATTTCATTCGCGTTTCATAGCAAGCAATAGACCGTGAATTTTGGCTTCAAAACTTCAGCGTATCGTGTTGGTCAAATCGTATCCTGGACGTTGACCTAAACAAAAAAACGCAAACCATTCAATGATGATTGATATCACTAGATTTTAAATGACACAATGATCTATAATTTTTTTTGTCATAACGGTAATAATCCAATACTCCTCATGATAAGGTTGAAATAGAACTAGAAGTCTACGAATGAGACAATATTGTGAATAAATATAAATTAAAATTAAAAAAAGAAAAAAAAAATACTAATTCTGACCAAGGGCACTGATGGTTGCATATTTCAGTCGTAACGGCTGGCGTGCTAGCGAAAAGTTACACTGCAACATTTGCCTTCCTTTGGCAGCCGTCCACCACATTTAATACTCAAATTACTTGCGCACACAATAATTTATGCGTGCAAGCTAAAATCGTTTGCAATAACTCAATCGTATATTCCGCGAACGTGGCCAACGCAAAACGGAGGATCGTGGTCGCACGGCGCGCGACACGTTCGGGCAATAAGACCAGCTCCGGCTCAACTATAACTATTTCCAGTGAACCGGAATAAACGAGCGACTGTAAACTCAACTCGCTGAGGGTTGAACTGCATTGAGAGCGACTTCCTGTAACAAATCCAGCGGACCAGCTCACACTCAATTGTTTTCTGAAGCAGTTTAAATGTGCCAAGAAAAAGAAATCTCCTAATATTCGCGGAAAGATTCCCTACCCATCCTTTAAAATGGTATAATTCCTTGCTCTGCACTTATTCCAAGTTCTGGGTAACTACCCAGTAACTAACTAATATTGAGTAACTACTTCATCTAAAAGATATGTGAGAATGCCATAGCTTAATGGATATAGTGTAATTTATAATGTTTAAAATTTCATGTATTCAACTTTAGTATTTAATTTTAACTTCAAGGTTGGCATCGACTGTGCGATGATCAAAATCTAATTCTAATCCTATTTCCTGTTTATGTGTTTGCCGTGTCTTCTTCATTTGTTTTGCTGTTACTATAGTTGATTCTAGCTTGTTGATTGAGTTGATTTGCGGCAATGTACCTAAAATTTTTGCTAGGTCGAATATTATACTTCACCGAATACCAAAAATGTATCTAGTAGCATCCGACCGTCTGTGCTTTCGTCCGCCAATTCGTCTGCCAAAAGTCCGGTCGTTTGCCCACCTGTTCATCTATTTTTGCGCTGTCATCTCAGGAATTACCATGATAGATTTTATTACGGCTTTCAACATGTATAGCATTAAATATCTAATAGCATCCGACCGTTTATGCTTCCGCGCGCCAACTTGCTCGTCAAAAGTTTGTCTGTTCGTCTGTTTGCGCGCTTATATCTCAGGAGACACGATAACACATTTTAATACGGCTTTCAACTACGCATTAGTTAATTACCGAACAAGGTTAAGTATATAATTCGTGTAGATCATTAGAAAAAGAGTGTATTCGTTCGGAAAAGATTATGCAGCCTTATAACTTTTCGCCTTATAACTTATATAGCCTAAAAACTTTTCACGTATATAGCATAAACCGTACAACTATATGAAAATAATGCGAAGTGGATTACCTCTATGAAATAGTTTTTTTTACGTTTGCGATAGTAAACATATATATTGAAATGTTAACTCAGCAGTAAACAAAATCATAACAAATACTCGTAACTATAAACGACTACACTACATACGTTGTTCAGTACCGCGCGATAAACTATGTAATTGATTAGTTAGATACAAAATTAGTTTTTATTGAGCTGTAAATTCTGTTATTTCGCATTTTAATAACTACTTTTTTTTAATAAACTTTCGAACTTTACATGGCCGTGGTTTGGCCAGTGCCGTAACGTACCTATAGGACAACAGATTTTCCCGCGCCTTACTATGATTGGCCATTGTTTGTAAATGAACATCAGAATGACGTCACTAGTCATATAAATATATGATAATCAGCGATCATTTTGTGCACATACATATACGATACTACGTGGCTGTAAATAACATAGCCATATTTTGGTTATCTGTCTTGACGTTGTCAAATATTTATCGACTGTGTTTACATGCTCGAGAAAAATACTGGCAATAAAATTACAGGAATACACAGTTTTGGCGCACATTCACGTTCGGTTACAAGATACGGCAACGTTATCAACTCATGCACGCAGATAAGATTTAACTTTTAATCCAACACTCGGAATCCAAATATTTTCTTAACTAATATCACTGCAACATATCGGAACTTTATCAATCGCATAAATATGTAATGTACTTATGTATTTACGTACTAGTAACTGTGGGCCGTGTCACATTTAACAGTTGAATATCTTAATGTTATTAATAATAAGATTCATAATTATGCATTGCTTTAATATTAAATAAAAAAAGGTAATACATATTACTTACTTACCGTTACCAATAAAAAAATAATATCGAGAAGTATTCGTAATAAATCATTTATCAACGTATTTGTAATTTATATGCATTAATTATTACCCATATTAATTATTTCCCACCATGGTATTGCCAGTGCGTCCACCGCCTGCGGTTTGTTTGGGAGAATCTGATCTGTTTTGTGAGAATTGTATTTCGATTCTGTCAGTACATATACAGTTATCAATTATTTCTCACTTTTACATAAAGTTATTACGAGTATCCCGGATACCCATAGCCACGTAAGAGAATGCTAGCGGGTAGAGCGCATAAGAGAGGCTTTGTATTAACAACACGAAGCAGGACACCATTTAATTTATCAAGATTTTTTGCGCTATGATATGAAATCGCTTAGTAACTGAAACATACTGAAAGTTTTATATTTTCTTGGTAACGTTTAAAATATGTCGCATTTTTTATTTTTACTCGTTATTCGATAAATATTTTGTTTTGACGTATACGGTTCCTTTTGTATTAAAAAAAGCTATAATGTAAGTACCTTAAGAAAACAATGTAAATATAATGTAACTAAATATAATTTTTACGCATAGTAATTTGAGTGGCAAGTCTCCAGAGGTTTACTTAGAAACGATTAACGTAATAATATAAAATATGTCCGTGTCGTAGGAGATAAAATGAGTTATATTTATTAATTCCTGCGTCGTCCGTTCCCCGAACGTTACACGATACCATCTGAAGTGGAGATATTATTTTTGTATTTTTATTGTAATGTATCCGACAGGTGGCTAGATGTAGATACGCACGCATCACGGTGTAGATATTGTTTTGAAGGCAGCCAACCGCAGCGCGGGAAACCCCACACCTTTTCGACTCAAATAATTCTACACGTTTGGGTATACCGACAGCTCATATGACACAGTTCGTAACGACGTACTCTTACTTTTATAATGTCCCACAAAAGAATATTCTTGTAATTTATATCCGTTGTTATTTTAATAGCCTTTCAAGAACATGCTAATTATAGATATGATCTCAAAAGTGTTTGTTACGTTTAAGAAATTAAAATGTTTGATAAAATTATCTTATCGCAAGTAAAGTTTACGAATTTAAATCAACTAGTGTTAAGTGATGACTGCGATCCATAAATATCCACATAAAACGACTCAGTTTAACGCGACGTCGGTCACAGATGCTAAACTTCCAACCCTTGAGGGTTTAGTTGGAAAGTCCCACATGCTTTTGTTTGCCACCTGGACTTTAAATCCATACCATAATCCGACCACCGCCGCACGGCAGTACACATTAATCTTTAAATTTCAAAACTATAATCCCTACTATTTGTACGTGTACATTTTTTAGTATAACAACAAGCGTGCCTACATTGTTAGCTTCTACAGAATCAATTAATTTTCTCCGTGTCTATTTCTATAAATCTGTGATTGTTATCATTATAATTAAATAAATTTTATTGAGTTAAATCAGCGTAAAGTGATTAACAGAGAAATGTAATTAATTGCAAAAAAATAAATTAGTGATTAGCAGAAATAATCAATTAATTTGATTGTAGAAGAGAGCTATTAAAAAACTCTCAAAACGTAATTCTGATATTGATTATATTATGATTACTTGAACAACTTGTCCTAGCCGTCTGTCCCTGCCGTGACTACGACACATTAAGCTGTTTTACCCGCATCTTGGGTGTCATTTTACACTGTTTGTTTTGTCTTTGGGAAACATACAACTTAATACAAAAATTGTGTGACACAAGGGTAAAACAAAATCGCTACAGCCGCTACTTTGTAACACTTATAAAAAAATGTGTTTTCGTACTTCCGTGTAAACATAACCTCAAATGTAACAAATACAAGCAATGAAATCTATAATAACAATCTCTAAATTCAGTTGGCGTCCACCTATTGGATGATTAAATACATTCTAACCTTGATGACGTTTGTAAATGAAAGTTATTATGCATTACACGTTACTTTAGTTGATGTAATTAAATTTACATTTATTCATTTATTGCTCGTAAAACGGCCATTTTGTTGTTTTGGGTAGGGTAGTTGTACGCCAACGCCTCCTGATGATTTTGTGTTTCTTTAACAGTTATATTAATTATAACCTTCGTTATCGCAAGCTTCGCTATCACATTGAACGTACTTATTCGCTTCGACAAGCAGTCTTGGTCCTTAAAGGGTCGTCCTTAACGGGACATTCTATGTATATCATTGAATAAGTTATTTACCCAAAAATTCAGCGTGAAAAGGGCGATATATAAATATTGAATACTGATTTTGTGTGGACAAAAGTGTAACAATTCTAGAAAGTTTTCGAACAAATAATTTACAAAGCTTATTATAAGAAAATTAAGTTATAATTATAATAAAAACCATTACTGTTATGCAAATGGTACGTGGTTGCAATTTACTTATAACTGAATGTACTTAGTACCAGTGTTTCAAATTTATTGTATTATGTTATCATAGTAAAGGTATTCGGCTAGGGATTATCCAGCACCTGGCACCTCTGGCTGCAGTCGTTGGCGGTTAATCACCGAGCTATATTTAAAACGCTCGAAATAAATAATACGTTTAACTTGAACTGAACTAATTCCCTTGTTCGTTCAACGAACCTCACCTTCCACCATAGCACACGTGATGGACGCGACACTCGGCCGTAAATGGAAAATAGTAAAGAAACCAAACTGACTGGTGCGATAATCTATACAAATAAATAAAATTGGACTGTCTCTTTGTAATATTAAAATAACCGTTTTTTACTAAACGTATATGTATGTATACACACACACGTACAAAAATAACACTTTTTACTATTTTTGTCTGTCTGGCTGTCTGTCTGTTTGTTCCGACTAATCTCTGGAACGGCTCGACTGATTTTAACGGGGCTTTCACTGACAGATAGCTGATATAATAAGCTGTAACTAAGACTACTTTAATTTTAGAAAAAGTTTTGACTTCCATGCGAACAAAGTCGGGGACATAGCTAGTGTTAAATAAATTCGATTTTAAAATTTTAATTGATTAAATAATACGTAATGAAAATCATTAAATTATATTCTACTTACTACACAGAATGTTTATTTAAATTTTGGGTTTTAAAAAATTATGAGTAAACGATCCTCATTTTTCTATCAGCATATTCCAGATAGTCAAACACAAAGCGCAGCGCCATATCATTACCTCATTGCATTTCCTTTGAACTTATGCAACAATTTGTACTTTTGAATAATTAAGGTTCGTATAAAAATTAAAATCAATGCTTTTTAATTTTACAGTGACTTTATTTCATTATAAATGCAAGCTCTAACAATTTTACTTTTTTAAAATGTTCACGTAAATTGTTAAACGTGAAACAAATATATGTAAGTAGGTATTTTATATCTGAAAACTTTTGAATTACGAATATAACACGTGGCCGTTACAACGCCTTATTAGAACAACGTACCACCACCCAGACGCTACCCTCAATTATATAGTCTACCTACATAATTTACTAAAACTGTGCTCATTTACTAAAACTATCTAAAACATTTAAGAACAGTTAAGTTCACTATAACTTTCGTCACATAATTATTTGGATGCACATCGCCCTGTGTCACAGATCCATTAAAAAACCATTAGCATTCGCTATTCAATCGTCGGTCGTCACGTGAGGTATTCACAGCGCTTCCTATCAATATCGGCTTATCAGCTATTAACAGCTATCTAGGACTTGCAGCCATTGAGTTCCACACACGCGAATATAGCTTCTATAGCAAAGGCCAAAAGGATTTTGCTGTCGTCTACAAGCATAATTGTCTTCATAAACAGTAGTCAAGAGGGATTACTTTTAACTGATTTTTAAGTGCCGTTATACGCTCTTGGTGTTGTTTTAATTATCATGTTAATAATATACACAATAATGCCCTTGACAATATTTATTCCAATTTTTTATAACCACGCATATCATTTATTACGTTTAATTCATTTGTTTATTTATTAATTTCATTTTCTTATAGTTTTCAGTAGAAACTTTTTTCTTATAGTTTTCAGTAGAAACTTCTAGTAGTGTCTGTGAAATCTGGATTTTTGGTCGGTTCATGGCAGTATAGAGTGCACTACAATACCCCTTTGGGTATTTATTACATGCGTGATTTTATGTATGTATACAAACAAAATTGAAGTGTCCGTTTGTAACATTAAATTAACCGCTTTTTAATAAATGCATATGTATATATATACACGGTACCTGTACCAAAAATACGTTTTTTACAATTTTTGTCTCTCAGTCTGTTTGTCTAATTTCTGGAACGTCTGGACCTATTTTGACGGGACTTTCACTGGCAGATAGCTGATGTAATAAGGAGTAACTTAGACTACTTTAATTTTAGACAAAGTTTTGACTCCCATGCGAATGAAATCGCAGGCCCAGCTATTTTTATATAAATTTCGTCTGCGTAACGTCTTGCCAATTATATTTTTGAAGTAAATTTGTCTGATTAACATTTTACAATGTAACTTTGTCTTTGATATTTCCACGCCAAACTCTGCCTGATGTGAAACTTCACCTGTTGTATTCATACGAGTACGACATTCTAACGACATTATTGTTAATTAAGGATTTATGCTTCATTTTATTTATATCCATATTTTCTCCTTCGGCAGATGCGGCTAGCGTAGCTCAGTTAAACAACATGTGGGCGGTGCTCGCGCTGGCGTTGGCGACGGCGGCAGCGGGCGAGGCGCTGCAGCCGCGCTGTGAAGAGATTACCATTCCCATGTGCCGCGGCATCGGATACAACCTTACCTCCTTCCCCAACGCTCTGGACCATGACACTCAGGACGAGGCCGGGTTAGAGGTAAAACTTGTTTTTTTCTGTATTTTGTACAGGGAACATTGGCTTAAATCCAAACATACTTTATCGAAAAATATTCAATTTCATTATCATACGAGTATTTCAAAACAATTCTTTTAATTTTTCAGGTTCATCAATATTGGCCCCTCGTCGAAATCAAATGTTCAGCGGACCTCAAGTTCTTCCTATGTTCGGTTTACACACCCATATGTATCGAAGACTACGCGAAGCCGTTGCCCGCGTGTCGCAGTGTGTGCGAGCGCGCGCGCGCCGGCTGCGCTCCGCTCATGCAGAAGTACGGTTTCCAGTGGCCTGAGCGCATGGCCTGCGAAAAGCTGCCGCGCCAGGGCGACCCTGACCACCTGTGTATGGAGGAGAATGATCGAGCCCAGGAACCCGAGCCACCGCGCCCACCCCCGCGAAGGCCATACAAAAATAACTGCAAGGATCCAAAAAACTGCGAAAGCGGCCCGGCTGCAAGCCCGGGCGAGGCGGCAAGCGAGGAGTGCGTGTGCACTTGTCGGCCGCCGCTGGTGAGCGTGCGAACGCTACCAAACACCAGCGCCATCACAAGCGGCGTGCCCGGCTGCGCGCTGCCGTGCCGCGGCCCCTTCTTCACGCGCGAGGAAAAGGAGTTCGCCGCCGTATGGGTCGCGCTTTGGAGCGGCCTGTGCGCCGCGTCTACTCTCATGACGCTCACCACCTTCCTCATCGACTCGCAACGCTTCAAGTACCCGGAGCGTCCAATCGTTTACCTGTCCGCTTGCTACTTTATGGTGGCGCTGGGATACCTGATGCGCCTCGCCATCGGTCATGATGAGGTGGCGTGCGATGGCGCATTGCTTAAGACGTCCGCGAACGGTCCAGGCGCCTGCACACTCGTTTTCATCCTTGTCTATTTCTTCGGTATGTCGTCGTCCATCTGGTGGGTGGTGCTGTCTTTCGCGTGGTTTCTGGCAGCGGGGCTTAAGTGGGGAAATGAAGCGATCGCCGGCCATGCGCAGTACTACCACCTGGCGGCTTGGCTCATCCCTGCCGCTAAAACCGTGGCCGTGCTACTTGCCGGCGCAGTGGATGGCGACCCGGTCGCCGGAGTGTGTTACGTGGGTAACTCCTCACCTGAGAACCTTAAGAAATACGTGCTCGCACCGCTCGTAGTGTACTTCGCGCTCGGTGCAACCTTTCTACTGGCCGGCTTCGTGTCTCTGTTTCGTATCCGGTCTGTAATCAAGCGACAGGGCGGCGTTGGCGCCGGATCCAAGGCTGACAAACTGGAAAAGTTGATGATTCGCATCGGTGTATTCAGCGTGCTGTACGCGGTGCCAGCGGGCGTGGTGATCGGGTGCCTGGCGTACGAGGCGGGCGGGCGCGAGGAGTGGCTGCGGCGCGTAGCGTGCGGCCCGGCGTGCGGCGGCGCGCCTCTCTACTCGGCGCTCATGCTCAAGTACTTCATGGCGTTGGCAGTGGGCATCACGTCCGGTGTGTGGATTTGGTCCGGCAAGACGCTGGATTCCTGGCGGCGCGTGTGGCGCGGAGGGCGCGCGGCCCCCCACGCGCACCGAGCCCTCGTGAAGGGCGGCGTGTGACGCGCGGCCGCGGCGCCGCCCGCGCCGCCGCCGCCCCCCGCTCCGCTGCCCGCGCCGCCGCCCGCGCCGCTCGCCCCGATGGCGCCGCTCGCACCGTCCGCGCCCTCCGCTCCCTCCGCGCCCTCGGTGGCGCGCTCTGCGCAGCCCCTCTCGGACTACGGGCCGGTGTAGCAGCCCCAATACGAGGAAGCGGCTCGACAACATCGGATTCCTGCCTTTGGGGTGATAAACTTTGTATTCCACCCGGATTCCGAACCGTATTAGTGCGACCCTTACGTGACTCGTTCAATAGACTGTCCGGTATGGTACGCGGTGGACACTTCCAGGTGTCGACGCGAAAACTACATTTGTAGCCTCGAGAGGAAACAGTGTTAGATTGACTTGTTAATTTGTGATATAGACTGGATGTTAATTTGGAACTTTAAAATATTACCATAGTGTCGTGGAGTGGAAGAGTGAGTGGGCGTGGCGCGTTGTCTAGTCCTAGCGTATAACGAACGCGCGACGCACGATATACGTAAATAGTGTTTAAGTGTAACTGTAAGCTGAACGGCCGTGGCGTCCGAGCCCGCATCGCTTCTCGATACTTCTACATGTACATATATTGGCGACTCCGACACGCTCCTTAGAAGGACCGCGTCGAAGGACATTGTTAATTGCATCACAGCGCTATGCGAGAGGACGACATCGATCTTAATGTAAAAATTGTATTTAGGTATGTGATCCACTTCATGTCTGTTATACGAATCTGTGACACAACTCCAACACGTTTCAATCCCATCCGAAACAATCTAGCAAACGTGATATTTTTGATTGTATCTATGGAACGACAACCGCCCACTACAGCCGACCTTGCCGAAAAAGATACGGAAGGAGGCATTAAGTGGAATTACCTGATTAAAGACGTTCGCTTCGGTCCTGTTTACTAGGTACATCGGACACCCATACATCAGTAATGTGTTTTATTATTTAGGGCACCGTTTACACTACTGCTTGCCAGTCTAATACAACCAAGCTTGCCAATCTAATACACTGAATTGAAGCAATTTCAGTGAAACATAAACTGATAACTACTTGGAACAGTAACATGTTGTATGTGATAACATGTTTGTATAATTAAAGGCACGTATCATATGCGGTATACATTTGAAATTGCTGTCGATTTACTCTGTGCTAATAACGACACACGTTACTGGTGTATAGTTGATTTGTTATCAGCGAGCGGGCCGCGTTACCGCTAATTAAGAACTCGTCACTGTCCATACGAAGCATTGAGAATTCCACTACTACCTCTGATAAGTCTTATAATGTTGTCATACATTGTAATGCGTACGAATTGCACGAGTAACGTTTAAGATAATAAACTGTAAATACCAACATTTAGTGTTAAACGTGTCGACTCGCACATTTATAGCTCTCTAACTCGGAACGTAACAAGCGACATCTATGTGCGGGCTGAAAACTGCCATTATACACTGCCATCTATATTTTAGTGTTAAAAAAATATACGACGACGCTCAACGTTTGAAAATTTTCAATTGTCTAATATTAGTGGCTGGTAATGTGTATGACGTGCAATAATGTAATTTTGTATATCGTATAGTAACAAAATATTAGTGATAATAATATACGAGAAGTGAGATGTATATGTATACAAGGACTCCGCAGCCGGTTATAAAATCATCATGTAATTTATTTTATATCTTAAATGTAGATAATAAATAAAGCGACTTTTTTATGTACATCTGTAGTTTTATTTCTTTATTTGATGGTTACTACCAAAAACATAGTTTTTACACTTTTTAAATTTATTTTGTTCAAAATCGTCCAAATCGATAGTAAACGTGATTTCACAAAACGTAAAAATAAAGCTGGACAACTGTTTGTTTTTTGCGAGACCGTTACTATTTTCTTTTTAATCAGGTTCACCATCTTTGATAATTTGCCAGTCAAAGTATTCCTTATTTCACCAGAGACTACACAAATATAGGTAAACAAATTTGCTTTCTCTTTTCACTGAAACGACCAATAAAGATATTTCATATTAGCAAAATGCAAAAGATTGTTGTGAGTATTAAAACACTTATTAAATTTCAGTCTATAAATTGTATTTAGAAGTCCTATAATTAAGATAAGTACAATAATCATATAAGAGATATATAAACAAATTAATCATCGTTTTATTAAATAAAAAGCCATGTTACACGTGTTCTGGCCATTGCACAAGTACATTTTTTCATTTATAGTATTACAGCGCCATCTAGTGTAATCAGTCGTGCAGTATTCGGTAGATAGTAGCGACCTCTATAACGCATTTAGTGAATTACACATATAATCGTAGGTACAACCGTTTCTAAAATAAACAGAAAAAATACATTGCAACTATAGCAAAAATTCGCAGAATAAAAATAGATTTATAACAAAATATCTTGAGTACCCACAGACACGATACCCTATCACATGGAATTACGTATTTCGAATATGGACAGAACTGTCTAACATTAGAAAATACTTCTAGAAAAATTTATAAGAATAAGACATCACTACTTTGCCTAATACATTCCATTATTCACTAGACAAAGATTACCTCTGCTGGTTTCAAACTATACCTTGTCTGCTAGCTTAAAACTAAAACCTTATCACAAGGTACCGTTAATATTTTTTGTAATGATAACATTTTTGAGGAAAAATTTGTTACTAAAATGTCTGTCTGCCACCTATGATAAACATTTTTAACCTTGATTGGTTATTGCTGTAAATTGCTGGAGTACCTTAAATCCGGAACAGTTTAAATCTAAAATATAGTTGCGTGTTGTAAGACGAAACACGAATACTGTTTTGGTACAAGGGTGGATCCACCTTGGGCCCTGGGGGGGGGTGGGTCACATAGTCGTTATAAAGCACAAGAGAACACAGAGAGCACAGAGAAGAGTGCACAAGCACAAGAAGATATTTTATATATAAAAGTAAGTACTGTACCTACTTAAAAATACCTAAGTATGTATATTTAAATAACAAAATCAAATTTTCTTTTATGTCTTCTCCCGAAACGCGTCCCGAAACGCGTCGAATTTAATTAGGGGTCCACCTACGTCATGGAGCCAGCCCAGGGGTGTCTTGCCCCCCCTGAACC
>DWEC01000185.1:0-19869 GCA_018245735.1 Microceris miodesmiata
GGTTAACACAAGTTCGGTTGTCTTCAATTAATTCACTTTCGCCTCCAACACAACTGTGGCTCAGAAACATCAAAAAAAAAAACAGAAACATCAAAAAAGGCTCAAAAAAAAAAAACTAAAATACTGCTATTAAACAATATCAAAAAGATTGTCCAGAGAGAACTACGGTAATAGGTACTTTGTATTCTTATGTAAATATTTTGGTAATTTTTAAAAATTTCAGAGCTGAAAATATGATTAACCACTAAACCGAACACTAACATCAAGCGAGACATGTATAAAAAGAATATAAAATTTCTGTGCCACAGCTGTCACATAAAATTTGCACATAAATAAACAAATATGCACCGTAATTATACATATAATATTAAAAAGAAAAAAGAACGCAAGCAATCAAAATCTCTGCAAACCAACGACAATATTAATAATTACAACGATAAAATCGTAAAGAGTGTACAGAAACGTGGAAATTTTTTCTACAACATTGACATCTAAGATCTACAAAAAAAAAAAACGATTTATGAAAAAAAACTGGCCAATTGATGAGTTCTATGAATCGAACTAAACTTGAAAGAAATTTTACCTTTATTAAGTATACCTGAAAACTTAAATTACGCCTTTTTTCAATGACGCTAACGTTTATATTTACCTGTCCGGCCATGATTGTGTCGATCTCATGCTGCAAGATGGCACACCGCTGCTCGGCCGACTCTAGTTGAGCTTGTTTTCTTACATCCGGAACTTTCAATAATTCGTCTAAAAATGGAAATAAATAGCATTTAACAATCATAAGTCCATACTTTGTGGTTGCCATGGAAACAAACAGATGAACAAAAAATAAATCTGGGAAGAACAGCATAGGTAGAGTCTAACGTATAGCTAACTAATGACAAAAGCATGAATGCCCATGACAAAAAAAATATCATTGATATGTTTAATAAATCTGACATTAAAAGTTAGTCCGTATAGAATGGATAAAATCAAAAGAACTGATATAAATGTAGCAAATAAATAAAAATAATAAAACAATACCTAACATATTTATAACCTTAATAAATTACTAAAGATAAATAAACAAATCAAACTTAAATAAACAAATTAATGGTGAATAATGACCCTGTACCCTGATGACTCATGGTAGTTATTGGCCATACAATGCCAGGTATGACAAACTCAAATCTAAAATCGATTCTATTACCGATTAGACAACCTACGGTATCCGTTTTCTGTAAGTAATCTCTTAGATGAATAAATAATAGAGTGTGAACATTCATTTTTAAAACCGTAGTAAATCAATTGTCATTCACGAGTCAAACTCTCTGAAAGTCATATCTACTTACGAAAAGCATAAAAGTATAATGAGCGCTCACTTCGAAGGTCCCTGATGTACTTCTGTTCCTTCTCCAGCATTAAACGGACGGTGTGCACCTTGGACACTTCCAACTGACGCTGCTTCTCGGACTAGCAATAGATAAAGAAACAAAATCAATTTATTACAGTGAACAAAAATCAAAATACATATATCGTGCACATATTAAATACTTATTCTACCTCCTACTTGTCATAGAGGTAACCATAACTGATGGTTTCAAACGTTTGACCGTGAAACACTTTCGCTACTTCTACTTTTATCAGTCATCAAATATAAGAGTTTGGCCGACCAAACTTTAATAGTGATGGGGTAGACAAAATCTGCAGAGACAAAAAAAAGTTACTCAAACTTAAATAAGACAACCTGGAGATATTTTTTTAAATCGTTTAAAAGCGGCTTTTATATTATTGTACACTGCGTGAAGGGTGCGATAAACGGAATTGATGGGACATTAGTCATTCCCACCTAATTATCGCATACAGCTATTTCACATGCAACATGTGCATTTGTACAGTATCTGTATCTGTATTGTCTTGGTGTGCAATGAAGAATATTTGTATTGTGTTGTATGTGAAGCGTATTTGAATTTTTTTCTGTTTCCTACTTTTAAAATATAGTTCAAAAGACTGCACAATATCTCCCTCTTATTTTCAAACTTTAAAAGTAAATCAAATATTACCTTATTTATTTTATCATTTCTCTTCCACATTTCGTGTATTGGATAAGTTTTATTTCATCAATATTTTTATCTTTCCACTGTTGGATATGAACCCATCTCACAATGACAAGAGTTAAGGTCGAGTTTAATTTAATAGTTGATGAGTATCACCATAAGTATCAATCACTGCTAACATCATTCACTGAGTAGGCACTTGGAATGTAAGAGGGAGAAAACGACAAAACATGAAAAGATACTCCAGATATTTGTCACTCGGTGGTCACTAGATATCCCGTAAGGCACCTGGCGTGTTGTTTATATAATAATAATCAATAAACAGCACTAGTACACCGCACTTCACACAAACCAGTGTTATTAGTTTAAAGTATACCAACACACTGAATGGACGTAACAATTTCGGGCAATTAACGCAGTACATTAATAGATCAGTAGTACATGGACGTTTCCTTTGAGCCGTGAACGCAATTAACGTACTGCTACCACAATTATTATTTCATATCGTACTATTACGTAAAGGTCAAATATATACGAGTATTATGGCAAGTAGGAAAACGGTTTAATTTGACAATTCACTAGAGATTGTACGAAACACAGCTTTATCCTCAGGAATGAGAAGACATACTGCTGTGGCTCATCTTGTACAAATTAATGATCAATTATGTTGCCGAAATTTATTTAGACACCTCTTTAAAGCCGGTAATTCAGTTTCATTGCTCGTATTTAACGATACACAAACAACATCCTTTTGGGCTCTTTAGTAGCAGGAAGACCCGTGACATTCCGTCACTGACGATCAGCAGACAAACGCATTCCTTATTTATTTATGGCTTTATCTACACTTTATTGTAACACCGAGAGCTATCTAGGCTATACAAAAAACGGATTTAATGACACCGAGTGGCATTCTCTACCAATCTTATGGTAACAATTATTGTACAGCATTATATTATAATAGTTTTATTATTTTGTTACTACATAATTACCCCATATCTCTTACGGGGCAGGCAGAGAGCATCGAACGCTTAAATACCTCTGTCCTTACAGACAACTTTTATAAATTTCCAAATATATCAATCGGGGCCTTGATTTGGACAAGTTATAAGATATTGTTATGTGTACGTGTCTAGATCATTTCCGACACATGAACATCAAAACTACGACCGATGTGCGAACATCTACATATCACACACGTAGCTATAGCTATGTACAAGTATGGTGACTATTTGTACAGGTGCTACGGGAAAATTTCAAGGCTTCGTGGCACTGTGTTTAGACAGATAGTATAATACACATCTGAAAATGTTGTCTCTTAACGATTTTCACGTAAATCTGTTCCGGTAATTAGATTACAAATATATTACTAACTAATGACGTATGTCATTAGTTTGAATTAGGAATTAACATAGAAACACGTCGGGCTTGTAAGGACAAAGATATTTAGTATTTGGTGCTCTCTGCCTACTGCGTAGTGTACCTAACATAACGATGTAATCAACACATATGTATGCCAAATCGACTAATCTGCAAAATTTTTGGATGTTCCAGACAAACAAGCTACATGTGTGAGAAAGATGTGTGTGTGTGTCCTTGAGATGTCTGAGAGAACAAGCTTGACATGTTCGGGAGAGCACTTAGCGACAGGACGTGATGATGCTTGTCAAAGGAAACAAGCGTTTTTGGAGATTTTTGCGACTCATGAGTGTTGGTTTTTTTCATCAATTAAAATAGTATTCTTGTATAAAAATATAACCTTATAGTATTAAGATATGCATACGAATAATTATAAGTTTTCTGACACAGATAACTTAACTTTAATTGGCTTTGTCTAGGAACGAACAGAGAATGCTTTTGCGCCTACCGTCAAGCACATTCGGCCAAATGCTAAGCTATAATATAATAAGATCAGTAAAAAAATATATACTAACATTGACGGGAACGGGCGCGGTGATGGGCGTTTTGTGCCTGGAGCTGTTCTGCTGCACCGTCAGCACTGTCGTTGGGTTGGCTGAAATGTGATACAAGTACATTAAATAATGTCCATGACACCATATCCACAGTATCACCGTCTCCATCGCCGTCACCAACCCTTTTATGGATCCCTTGTTGGACACAGTCCTCCCGTCAAAATGAGAACGAATATCATAAGATAATCACGTTTAAGCAGTATGTCTTTCGTTTATTTGTCATGGGGAATTTCGAATAGGGGAATAGGGGATTGTCGGAGCATTCCGAGGATAATCCTTCGTAGACTGAGGACTATTCACAGGTTCGCAAAATAGATTCCTTCACATTCTGAGTAAAAATATTTAAGCATCACTTTTATTTAGGTCATCGATCACCTGTTAAAAATCTTACAATTTCTTGACCCACAAATACTTCTAACATACGTAAAGAAGCACTATCACGCTGTGTGAACAAAAGTGACTTATCAAATGGTTTGCAAAGTATAATAGAATTTGAAAAAGGTCATGCGACTTAATAGTAATTGGTCATTGCGGCCCATCGATGGCCATAAGAAGATATACTGATGAATGCTGGTAGATTTAATAGACGCCAGTACACGTAACGGCTAACTGGAGGCCGGTAATGGGCTCCATCACACAAATGGTGTCAATGCTGTAATAACGCATTATATAGACCTTCTCATTTGCTATTCCCGTGGCTTTAAAATGAGAGGTAGAGGTATGTATGATTGCATACCATTCGTAACGGAGGTTTCATAACAATCTATCTGTCAGATAGACAACTAGTGTAACTTAACTTTTTTTAACATAACTTTTTTATGTGATATTATTTAAAATTTATTTTGATGATCATTATTGTCGTTTTATTTTTAATTACATTGTGATTTCTGGGAACAATTACTACGTGCGTTATACTATGGAGTTTCGATGTGGCACATTTGGGTTGCAGAATACACGTCGTCTAAAGGATATTATGAAGAACTCTAAGGTGGGTAAGTTTCCTTGTGGTGTTTTCCTCAAAAGTTGTAGCGAGTTATATTGAATAAAAAAATCAACTTTGCCACTTAAGCAATGCGCCTCTTCTCCCGCGGTCCGACTACGTCCACCTTTATACGGCTTTCGACTTCAATGCAACAGTACCTCGCTACTAAATCATAGCGATTTGCTCAGTTAAATCGTGCGAGTTATTTAATATTGCATAAGTGCAGAACACCTCACCTCGGATCATATGCACGACCTGCTGATGGGTGTGGTGATGGACGGGGATGGCGTCAACGCGCAGGATCCTGTCGCCGGAGCGCAGGCCGGCGCGCCACGCGGCGCCGTGCTCCTTGACCGACTGCACGTACACCGGGTTGTCGCCTGACGATAGCAATAACAAATAAGATTAGTTTAATTCTCTCTATCTCCCTTTCTCTATCGATAATGGATAAAGACCCATATGTCGTGTCATATTATTTTAAATAAACCAAATCTATTTAAATACTTAAATGAGCACTAGGTAACATTGTTCGCCGTAAGGGCTTTTCCTGTAAACATAATGCTGGCGCGAGTAATCCTAATCAACAGTCTTATAAGCAACTAATACTAACTAAAACTATCAACCCTGTTGCAACATAGGTACATACCCTACATATCGGAGATTGGTCGTACATGTCATTAGCGGCAGAGGATTTTTCACGGCCTATCCATAAAAAAGCAAAATCTCTGTGTCTACAATCAATACCCTACCACGGAAACTATAACTAAACTATACAACCAACTGTAGTTTTAGTGAATAATTACCGCCATGTTAACTGCCCTATCAATCATTACGTCCTTTACGCCAATGTAAACTTAGTTCATAACAAATAAACGATATTGCAGACTGTGAATGCATTAATTTTAATCTTGAAAACATGTTTTATATCAGTCACATAAAAATATTGGCAGCAATTGTTCGAAATTCTTCTTGATGTATATACTTTTTTTTTGTAACCCTGCGCAGTGAATGGAAAGCGTCGATGCGTTCTAAGGTAGACTACGTTTGCCGAGGATAAACCTATTCACTCATGCTTTAAAGTCCTAGGTTATGAGTCCAGAAATAGACGCTGGCCAGGTGTTCTACTTCTTAATCGTCTAGTTAAAAACCGTGAGATCAAATCCTTTCAAATTAATTGCAAACAAAAGATAAAACTCACCACTAGGGACATTGTCGGAATGCACACGAGAACGGTCCAAGTAAGAAAGATACTTTTTCATCGATGCAGACTTTATTTCACAACTGTGTTCGCCTTACTACGGCACCTAGTGCACTTCCCGTCTATATGGCTGTATTAACACTAGAACGTTATAAGGGTTGATATACCCTGCTTTGATACAAAAATAGATGGGAGGGGTGTTATTTATCGATGCGAAAATGCACATGTAGTCCAGTCCATCCATTATGAGCAACCAGGACACGGGGGATTCAATATCTCTCCGAACTATATTAATTATAGCTCGCACCGCATTATCAGCCATATTAATATACACATAAAGTTGATACTTGTATTAAATAATGCTAATATATTAATATTTTTATTATAATCAATTATTAATCTATTTTAAGCGTTTACTTTGTACGTTGTATCCATATTTCATGTATTTTTTTCTGTTTTAGGTATTTGTTTTTTTTTTGTTTTAGGTATTTGTTTATACATTATTTTAATATTAACGATAAACGTTACTCAGGCGTAATTTTGGCGCCCAACAACGGAGTTGTTATAGTGATTTATTTTGCTATAAGAAAAGATGAAACAAGTAGGCAGTACCTGAAACCTTCATGCCATAGCCATGCTCGTCGCGCACCACGGTGACGGTGAGCAGGTCGCCCTCGCCGCCCGGCGAGCCCGCTCCCACCGCCCCGCCTAGCATCACCTGGAAGCAACAATACAAGACGTATATAGTTGTCCTGATAGTTTTTAAATATATATTTTTTTAAATGATTAATTGACATTTCACTTAATCCTTGTAGAATATATAACCCTGAGCATGAAAGGTAGTGTAAAGGTAAAGGTGTAAAGGTAGTGTACTTTGTATGCCATTTGCTTGCGCATTATGTCCATTAAGACCTTAAAAGTACTGAGAATATATGTCATTATGGGCCTTGAAATATTTATTTAGGACTTGTACAATATTTCTAAAAAAATAAGAATCTTATTTTTTTTATATTAACGGTAAACATTCGAATCATATTCCCATATTAATGGTCAACCACTTAAACTCTTAAATAAGAGACGTAGCGAAGTAATAAGCCGTCAAATGAATTTTGAAAAATGTTTAAAAAGTGTTTCTTTAATCCATCGCTCAATTAGACAGCACGAAAATGATATGTTCTAAAATTAAATTATAGCGTACATTCTCCAGCGTTATATCTGGACTATGACAGTCACAGGTGCGGCAAATTAATGAAGTTACGCCTGGCGGAGAACATTGCACGCGTGGTTAGAAAATATTCAGTCAATTTCTCCACGCCTAAGGACACTTCGAGGCGGACAAATGATTGTACATGAAAAACAACTTTTTATTTTTTATGAGAAGAGAGTACCAGACGACCAAACTAGTTACCGGTAACATCTGAAACAGTAGAGCATGGGCAGGACCCTAGGAATAGAACTGTTTGTGTCAGTTAGTAAAAGTAATTAATAATAGTAGATATTAGTGAGTATTACAGTGAGTCTGGTTGTATCACGTAATATCAAAGCCATAGAAATTTCATGATACACTGGAGACTTTAAAAAATAATGTTTTTGGACAACGTCACGAACATCGTTTTAGAGTTCCGTTCCAATTTAAATTATGTGCTCATACAAATTAATGCATGAAGCGTTCATTCATGCCTTCAGCGGTAGTGACTCTTGATTACAATAAGAAATAAAGTCCAGCTCGGCAGTAATACGAGTCGGAATGCAGACGTAGCTAGTTCTTAAGGTAGTAAAATTATTCTATTTCTGTTTTTTCCATAAGCTTCATAACGGCGTTATTCGCTGCACACATGTTATTATTACAGTCGTCTTCCTCTTTGTGTCTGTAACACAATGTCGACAGAGATTACAAACACTAAACACCTGAAATTAGCCACTGCGTGGAAGATAGAGGAAAGGTTTCAGCACCTACTAAACGCAATATTTCTGACCACGCCATGAGAAATGAATCTATAAATACCGAATACCATGCACGCCATTCTCCAGCACAATATCAGGGCGATGACAGTGACACTGGCTGGCAGATTAATGAAGTTACGCTTGGCAAACACCGCGTGGATAAAATAGACATGGCCGCCTCTCCGCCACACGCTCGCCGCTGCCTCATAGTCGAGGCCATATTTTTGGAATTCTGTACGGTTTACTATTTCATCATTTTAAATCCACAATGGCGTTTTGTTTCTTGATGGTTGTAGGATTCGAAATTTTGTCAATGGAACTTTAGAGCGTCTCATTTTCTTTTTAAATATACATTGGATAACTAAGACTGAACATGGACAAAATTGTAAAAGATCCGACCTACACTGTTTTTTCTGTTATTAGTATGTACATCAATTGCAATTGCAATTGATGTACATTGCATGCAATGCATGCAATTGCATGCAAAACGAAATAACAGAAGATTTAGGGGACCAGAGTTGTAGTCACGTCACGGCTTAAACTATCTGACCACGTGAAACAGGGATTCAAAAATATGCATAACGCCAAATGTAAATAGAGAACATTCTAGCCGATAAATTACAAAATTCGCAAACAAATCAGAAATTCTGAACATCGACAGGTCCCATAAGATATTTTAAATCGTTTTGTTTATGGAACGGCGTCACATTAAACTACGGTTCCATTGCGACAGTAGCATTTAGTTAAATAAATAAAGAATCGGAAATATCAATATTACGAAGATGTTACGTACCCAATCACAAACATTTTAAGAGACAATAAAGAACTTATTGTCTTTGAATTTTACTATCACCAGATTTTTATACGTGTGTGTGCGTGCGTCTGTGTCTGTCGTTTGGATTTAATGATCTATTGTTTGATTGACTCCCGTTCGTGAGCGATAGCTATCTTTACACAAGCCAATATCTATTATGACATGTTTTTACACATGGCGAATGTCATGGAACGTTTAGTTTATAAGTAGTAATGGAGAAAATATATTCTCTTAAGCAACATTAATGGCAGGTATCACGAAACGTTTATTTTTGTATCGCAACAATTCATATCAATGAATGTGACAGAGATGTTAATAAACTAGTGGTTAATTCAAGTCGCTGCTCCATGCGATATCGAGATTATTCGGTTAATGTTACATTCTTAAATCTTGATTCGAGTGATTAATTTTCATTTCCTTAAAAATTTATAAATATATGATATTCATATACACATAAAGAATAACAGTTACTCTGAAAACTTATAGAGTAAAATATTTAAACCGCAGATTTCTAGAGGGGAAGACTAAAATCAAATTTACTAAGCAAGTTATCACAACAGAAGTTTAGCAGCAACAATTTTACTAAAATAGTAAAAGAGTCATACAAAGCGAATGACTAAGGTCAGTGTATTGAATTCCCGGGCGACGTGCTATGAAACCTGTCAATCGTGGGTTCGAAAGAGCAATTGTTTACGAGTCGCCGGAGCGCGACGGCGGCGGTGGCGGCCGCCCTAACTCGAAATCACTCAGCATTAAGTGCTTCTTGTTTGTTATCCGATAGCTATAATTAGCGCTTCAGTTGTACATGTATTCCCTGAAAACGTAGTAACGAACGAGTCCGCGACAGATGTCTTAACGAAATTACGACTTTGGTCAGGACCGAATAGAGCTGTCATCGTCATCATCAGCATGCTCTCGTCCCTTGCCGGACATAGATTTTTTAACAGCACGCCAATGCGCTTGATCATCACTCTAATAATAATATTACTATGTCATTATTAAATCCTTGCGACTCTGGCTGCATTGACTCTCATCTTTTTACGCCATTAGACAAGGAGTTTAACTTCTATTATATCGCAAGTACATAAAAAAGTAGAACGCCTGATAACTTCATAGTTCATACCAGCATCATACCAACTCTATTATGGGGTAGGTAGAGAACACTTAGTATCAAATATGTTTATCCTTACAGAAGTGATGTGTCTTTTTCATATGCATCGCTCTATACACGCACGTCGGTTTCGGACTCTTATTTATTTTGTTAGGTAACTTTTAAATTTCAGCAAACACTGGAAGTGCCGCAGGCGACGTGTAGAAGACCCTTTCAGAAGCAGACCACTTTAGTCCAGGAACGTGACAAAACTACAAAGAGCTTGCAAAGATTTAAATTAGCTCGTAAGACCTACACTTTTGTAAGCTCATTTGGTTCAACGGACATCGTGGCTAAGTGCGGTGCGAGGGTATTCCGGGTTCAATTCTCGGTCGAACAAGTAGACCAATGGTGTATTTTGGTATTCGCAGTGAGTGTAGGTATTATTAAAATTGTGTTTAAAAATACGCAAGGTAACGATGACATAACCAGGTATAATTTTATGACGATATTATTATTACTGCACAGATCTCCTAATGAATTCTAAATAAGCCCACCAAATTAATAAATAATTAACGAACAAAAAAATCCAATTGTATTAATAACTCAATTTACAATTACAGATTAGACTAATAAATAATTAATTAATTAATTAGTGAATTAACAAGCGTTCGATGATTGTCGAAAAATCGATGACAAATAAAGATCACAAATAAATTCGATTAATGAATAATTCACTAATAATTAGTGAATAAACAAGCGTTCGATGATGCTCAAAATTCGATAACAAATAAATTAAAGATGGCGAATAAATTACACATGACAAATAAATTACATTATTTAATAAATAATTCGGTAATTAATTAGTGAATTAACAAGCGCTCAATGATTGTCGAAAATCGATGACAAATAAATTAAAGCCAATTAGGTTCGGTCATTATTTGTTTGTATTTAGCACTTTTTAATTTGTATTTAGCCAAGGTAACGTCGAGCCCTGAAATCTGAATAGTATTGATAATGATGGTACGACGGTCGCATATCGCGGTGACCATCTGCCAGTTGCCGATCAAAGCTGCCGATGATTTTTGACCAGTTATACCATAACCGTAACATTATCAGATCTCCGCTTAATACATGGACGATTGCCAAGTTTTATGTTAGATAAACTGTAATTTCATGGACTATCAATTATATTGCACTGTAATATCGGCTGCTATTATTCAGTGTGTACCGTTTAGCGCATTGGTTGCTATGATGGTGCGCTATTCGAACAGTTTTTGGTTTGATTCCTGGCCGTGCTGATTGAGTGCATTGACTGACGAATTTAGCTATCTGTCAGTTTCCGGTCTCGATGTTTCACTTATATTTTTGTCTGTTTCCATGATAACGTCGATACAGGAAACCTGAGATTGTGAGTTTCAGATGTTAAAGGAAAGGAAAAAAACATCTATTCCTTTTTCTTCAAATCGTATACCGAATTATTCTCCCAACAAACCTTGCGATAAAGCGGTAGTATAGTCCGATCATTGGCAGCAAAATATAGTATACGTACTCAATCCCGGCGTACGTACAGACGGTTCATGTTTCTGCACGCTAATGTAAATACGGGGCCGTACGAGGCTTGACGTCACGCCGCTTCTCGTGCGCCGGTGACGTCACGGCGCGACGGCCTACGTCAATAGGGCTGGCAACCGGCCCGGTTATCCAACCGCGATGTTCTTTTTGGTGAAAGTAGTCGACGTGGACAGGAAAATACAAACAACGGTGTACGACGAAATGTTTAAGAATAACATTTTATTAAATTAAGTGACTGTATTGCATTTTTATTTAAACTTTTATTTTAACAATTTTTTTAACTTTCTACATAAACAATTACGTCTACAATCCCGTAGAGATAGGCAGAGGAGTCTAGTATACTCCAACGTTTCACCAGTCACGTTAAACAATTAATATTCTAATAATATTAAGGTAACAAATAGCACATTAAACACTTAACAAAAAAGTAGTACATAAAACGGTTTGTTTTTTATAAGACTTCCCCCAAATTAAGCATGGTATCATCATCAGCCTATTTTCTATATATATTCAGCATGGTATATATCAATTAAAAACTCCCCTCACATTTTAAAAAACTAAATTTTGAAAAAACGATTTAAATACTCCGACACATGTTACATCACGGTTAGCATACATATCTGATTTTATTTAATATTTGGCAGCCCTAATCATAAACGATGTTTATGTCGAAGATCGATTGATAGCTGAAACGGGTGCGATTCATATAACTCATATTACACATTTTCTCAATGACTAACCAGTGTTTTAAAAGTTAAAAAAAAACTTTTCATGAATGAGCAAGTTCTATTTGTATAGGGGCGTTGCAATGAACGCTTTGCGAGTAACGTAAGCCACTTTGAGACTAGAAATTAGAGTTAAAAGTTTAATAAACATTTTATTATTTACAGTTTATAATATCAAATGATAATCGTCATGTTTATCAAGAACGGTGATAAATTCTGTACATTTAGCTAGCGAGGCCCTATGACCTCAACTTTTTTATTCATGATGATACAGACAAATACAATGCGTTCATCGCACGGAAATACTTAAAATAAAAGTCATATGTCCAGGTTAAATTAATCGGTATAGCAAAATTCATTCAACATATAAAACAACATAATCGTAATGAATATTCCAATTGTCAAATCTCAGTAGAGCATCGCGAATATCCCAAGCGAAAGCCGGTAAACCAACGCACACGGCAAAACAATTACTAGTCGAGATGTAGCATTAACCTATCACTCGTCTCCCGACGATAACCCCGACCCTCTAGCCCAGTGAACCGACAATCGCTCTCATATCACTCGCGCAGCCATTGTGTAGTACTTGCAGACGTCGCGACGCCTTCCCGCCGCCTTTTACACAAACATGTTTTTCTATTTCGATACTTAATTGTAAAAGTCACACACACTCGAAAGAGTAGGGGTTACGAACCGCCCCCCTACAAAGAGTACGCGAGCGACCTCTTGGCTCAAGTATCATCACAGAAAGACTTTACATACCACGGTGACGGTGAACTGTTAGATGATGGCAATTATAAATCTAAATTGCGGATCTAATTGGTTTCGATTAAGAAGTTAAAGCATTTTGTATATTTAAATCATCGAGACGGTTTGTTAATTTTATTCTTTTAACCCTCACGCAATATACAGCACACGTAATTTTGTGTGTAACCAAACCTACTTCTATATGCCACGGCATCCTGTCATTTGTATAAGCCTTAGTCCAATCCTCTAAATTATCCCTTATGCAAGTCAACTATCATCATGCTTGCAGTTCTGGTGGCAGAATAGCTACATTAACATATACCATAAGCCTTGCCTAGTCGCATCACTCCTGGAGATGAGTAAAGATGTGTTTAACGATGATAATTACAGACACATCTGCAGCAGGCAGACGTTTCGTCGCCGTAATATTAAATGAGGATGACTCAACTGTCATGTGGTGGACACCTACGGACTTCTGGATATAAAGGAACGAATAAAAATTCATGACAGCGTAATATTATTTAATAGCTACCCATGCTTTACTCGGATAAAGTTTTTTTGCTTATTTTCATAGCTGTGGTCACGATGAATTATTAAGTCGTCACGCCAGTTCGCTAATATGACAGTCAGAAAACACAACGTTCCAAATATTTGTGGCGACGGCAGTGGTGGTCAATTTTGGAGCATTCCTAACGTCACTGCCAGTTTACTATCAAAGACAAGAATGCCAGTGGAAAGTGAAAAAGCGAACTTTGCGCAAGTTAATTTACAACAGGCGTGTACACGGAGTGCATGTGTTACAAGCCGCGCGCTCGAACTCAGTCACTTACATCACGACGCAGCTATGCATGGATTTGCATCTCAATTCGTCCCTCTCACAACTTTCATACTGGCTCCTCTTAATTATGTATATTTAACAGATTAGATCTATGCCGTCATCGTGCTGCGAGGGAATGGCGACAAATTTGTATCTTATCATGCTCCTTATAGCAAATATCGGACTGAATATACATGTAATATTGACATATATTGATAGTAAGGAAAATAGTCTACAAGACTCTTGTTATATTAGGAAAAGAACTTCTAAAAGTATCTCCATAATTTCTTGCAACTACGAACGGGTATTTGAAAAGAAACAAACAATCCCATCCAAAAAACAAAAAGTAACTTCAAATAACAACGGGCATATATGATTAAATAAAAAAAATTAAAATCAACAAATGTACCTTATTACAGTATTACTGGCGTTAATTATAGGTAACGTTTATTAAGTGCTTATTGAAAGTAAATTCGATAATTTCATTAATCAAAATGTGTCCAAAGTCCAAAATTTTCACGTCGGGCACAACTTCACATAGAACCCTAATGCACTGGCGAGAGAGAGAGAGGGCGAGAGTAAGAAATTCATAAACAATCATAATTAGGGAGCGTGGCGTCATCGTGCGTACAGCGCTCGGCGCGGTGTGGAGCCAGCGGCTGTCGGCCAGTACGTGGCGAGTGAGTCACGGCGATTCTGAAACATCAAAACACCACCAACGTCATATTCCCACGGGCAGAGTGCAGGGTTGCCGGGAACACATTTAACTATCCACAACAATCTATTAAAACTGACAGTACTTAGATAGCATCAATCACAAATGTACAGGATAATAATCACTAAGCGCATACATGAAACTTAAAACAGTCTTCGAAACGGCGCACGCGCACGGACAGATTGAATAATGCAGAAAAAGCACGTCACTTTCTATCCACAGACAGATTTGCACTCGGTACTCTCTGCTAACCCCGGAAGGGACCTAGTATAACATTATAATAAAAATACATATACGTAATATGGTAGGTTGATCGATCGGTCTATAAAATAAGTCCTAACATTGCTAAGCATAGCTAAGCTGCATAGTCATTTCACACTTTATTTAAGGCAGACATTAAAGCTAAAATCATAGGGACATTAACGAGGTCCTCGTAAGAGTCACGTTCTCGCGAATCCGGTGCAGTGTTGTTAATATGTTTAATTATAATAATTACAATTACGAAACGAGCGCCGGGAGATAATTAGTTTAACGAATAGACCAGTTGACCTACACACGTATCCGCGAGCCCCATGGCGCATGAATTGTGACATTTGTTCCATTCATACCCGTGTCCGGGGCTATAGTAATGGGACAATTTATTCCGGGCTGTTTGTAATATATGATTCGAAATCACAGACAATGATTACGAATTTTGTTTTATTAGTTATTAAAACTTGGAAGAATATGCATATGTATGTACGTCTACACGATTACGCATCGTCATCATTGACTGGCTCGTTGGTCCAGTGGTTGCAAGCGTGACTGCCGATCGGGAGTTTCTGGGTTTAAATCCCGGGTCGGGTAGGTACTATTGGATTTTTCGAATTTAGAATTGCTAATACTGACTCGCAGTCTGGATGTGTGTGCCCGGTGTGAGTCCTATGACGTCAATAGACCTATTCCTTCGGGCGTAAACGTAACTGGTGAAACGTGGGAATGTACTACACTCCTTTGCCTACTCCATCGGGGATCACAGATGTGATTTTAGGTACATTTTAGATTGTTTATTTCTTACACACTACTGTTAAAATCATTTTTAATGGTAAACATTTTAATTTACCCCGTATCCTTCCCAACAGGTATTATCCGTTAACAAGCACCATAATAATATTATAAACGTAACGTAATAATATTGTTATTTAAAGCCTAATAATAAGACCACATAACCTTGAAATATTCAAGCCTACGGCCAGCCCTGACGCGACCTAAACTGTGGTTTCGATACAAGTTCAAGATAAAGCTATTCGCTGATTCACCCCGACGCTTTTCTCGTGCCATCCCTTGGGACCCGTTTGGCCAGTTCCAGATTCCTGACTGACACTTCATACAAGTATGCGCGCAATGTCAACCAATTACAATGTCGTATCTATACCATAATCATCAATCTCTTATAGAGTTATTGAATTGCTATAGAATTGTAGTCAATTAAATATACAATTGTAGTCAATTGTATATGGGTTAAGTGGTACTTTCATATTACTTAAGTACAAATTATCTTTATGGCTATATTTAGGTGATTCATTACCCAGGGGACCGTGTTATTTGAGTTTCTTATAACAACTATTCAACAAATTCATTCTATGCAATACATTCAGAAGGAAAATTCGCGAGGTGAACAAACATCTGACCAAACAAGTGATTAAGACCTGAACGTATTAAATTTGCTACCGATTATTATCTTCGCCCATTTTTCGCATTCAATACCTGGCTATTGCGAAAATATCTATGACATTACAAATTTTACGGAATTATGTGCAGCCATACGAAATACTTATGTACCTAAAAGTGTAAGCTTATACTATAGATAGTGATTCAAACGAGGATACATGAGTAAAGAATGATGATGATGTAAAGAATAGTTTCCATGCCCAAAAAGTGAGATCTCAAAGTCGCCGCTGCTCTGTGCACCTGCGCCAAGCTCCGCTTCGTGACAATTAGCTGATGACCGCGACTCTTCTGATATCCTGGAAACACTGCAAGGTAAGGAAATCTAAATTCTTGATTGGGTTCTTTGACAAGGTTTAGTATCAGAAACTTATGTAATTGTTCGGTTTACCTTTACGTTGGTTGGTGTCTTTAACGTAACACCTTAAATATGACAGAACTGATTTTCGTTTTAGTACTATGCTTAGTGTATTATTATCAGCAGTAGAAGTTAGTCAAACCTATAGCCTCTGCTGAGTAAAGCAGGTCACAAGCTCGTGGACCAACAAGCCAATGTGTTTAATGTTTAATGTTGAATATGTACCACTAGGTACGGCTAAATATAAGATATCAATAGATCGGTTTCATTTCTTAATGTTCAAGTTGTGCTCACAGTAAACCAAAACCTAATGAAAAGAGTATGACTGGAATTCTGCATTGAAGTTTCTGCTAAAATGTTTTGACCATTCATAAACCAATACTTCAGATTAATACTTCAAAATAGCTGAACTTTGAAGGTATAATTATAAGTGCATTAATGAATCAGCCCGTTCTCGGTCAAGATAGGTGGGTTTCATTTACACACAGATAAGATATAAACACGTATTTAATTCTATATTGGACTAAATAGCGATGTGACTGACGTCGAGCGGCCGCTCAGATATCGTTCTCCCTCCAATATACAGGTATGATTAACCAGGTATTTGATATGCCAATAGTAATTTAATATTACTAGCATGACATAATCACGCTATATCCCTGGCGAGGTAGGACAAAAACGCCGAGTGCCAAATATCACTGCGCTTACAAATCTGACGTACTTTTACATTTATCGCTCTATTGATACACGCATACCGGTTTCAGAGATTCCTGACCCCCTGATTACATCAATCGATATACTTATTAATACGTGAAGCAAAAAGTTTGCGCCCCTTTTTACGAAAATTGCGCGGACGGAGGAGTACGCCATGGAGAAAAGGAGTGCAGAATGCTAATATTTTTTAAAAATAATGCATAAAAATGCATTCCAATGTAATGTAATGTGGTCATTTTAAGTAAGTCTATATTATCGACAAAATTAATTATGTGAGCTATGTAGTATCTCTGCATTGGAACACTGGCTAAAACAAAGATTTATAAAAAAGTCGTCTTTGACATTAGAACCTTGACAACGCTCAAACTGTTTTATTTTATGATTTACGATCGAATTTCGATCGCTACTGGACCACTGGTAGTAATAATATAACAACAAATGAAGGCATTAAAATATAGTAATTTTATTAAATCAAATTCGAATTGAGTATTTATAGTACTCCAAGGGCTTTGACATAACATCCTTATCCCAAAAACTATCCAGACTCGACGGAGCCAAGTGTAATTGTCTGCGAACGAGAGCCGAAATGCAATAAATTGCAGCGCCATCCAGCCGAAACTGCATTGCGTATACCGCATTACGCATTGCTGCGGCTGTAGAGAGGACGAATGCGGCAGTCGTCTGGACGGGAAAATATACTGCAAGCGCAGAATGGGGAGGGGAGGGGAGAATAATAACGAAAAAGAGGAATTGTTCAGTGCCAAATATTTTCGTGTATAAAAATGAAACGAATAAAATAGAAACACACGGTGATCCGGTTTGATGTTTTTGATATTGACGGCGAGCACGTTGCTAAACGAAATGTAAATCATCTTCAACCCTGCATCGTTCAATTTCTGGGCATGTTTTACTTATCAGAATATGGTGGATTAGCACTGTATTAGGCCACGTTAGTTGTTGGAGTTCCTCGTGGACTCCAGGCACCTTTAAAAACAATGTGGAAAAGTGGTTTCCTAACGTTGGTTTTCTTCACTACTACAACATTTTAAATGTTATATGCTTTGGTATTGATTTGCACTACAGTATTTAAGTCCAAAGCCCCCGGGTTGAGGGCTGAATTATAAACTTAAAATGGCTGAATCCCGAACTGTTTTCTTACATTTTGGAAGTGCACATTCCTATGCTAATTATTAAAAACGAGGCCAACAATAAATATGTAGAGAAAAACATAAAAGCAGCAGTTCATTTACATTCCTCACCCAAATACACAAACGACTAGTGTCCTACAAAAATTTATCACATGTGTGTTTATAGATAAAATGTGTGCATTTCAAATCAGCAATAGCTCACCGCTCGATGATGTCACGCTGAGGCAACACTAACGATACAGTCACGCTGGTGTTGGCATCGATATTTACATAGCAATAAAACCTTACGACTATCGAAATAAAGGTTATATCACAAAACGGTACATCGCAACAAAACACCTAAGCTACGAGACAACGGGCCATTATGTGGCTTTGCATGAGATTTATTTATTACAAATAAACACCTTAACAGAAATGACACGTCCCAAGAACGTCTTTGCATTATTAAAATGGTTTGTTTACACATCTCTGAACAGAAATGTCGCTCTAACAAGTTCATAATTAAGTTCTAAATAAAATTGATGGACCTGTTAATCTTGTTTTAAAGACAAAACTAATATAAAAGGGTGGTGTCGAGGTAACAAGTTCTTATTTACATTTTATTTAACTCACCAACTTGTTCAATTAGTTCACAGTACGATATTCAAATAAAGCAACAAAAAAATACGTCATACAGATGCGTAACATATATATTTTAAAAAGACACCTTTATTATAAAAATGTATCCGACTAACATAATTATTAGCATTAAAATCGTCCATATATTTCTCCCGTCGTTCGGTACATCGGAGCGATAAAAAATAAAAACAAATCATTATAGTTACATATATAGCGCGCTATGCCCGCCGAACGGAACGTAGCAGGAAAGACGTCGGCGCGCCGTGACTCATCGCAAGCGTATGACGAGCACATCGAACCGTTGAAACGCGCTGATTTTTTTTATTTTTCCAATTATTCCGAGCGAAAATCGCAAGGCCGTTAAGGCAGCCAGCGCGCCCGACTTGACGTAACGGCCGCCGCAGTGGGGGCGGCGTGGGTCTATGTAATCGCTGTAACCTTACAGGTTATGAAAACATTGTTTGTTTATCCAATGGCAATGTTAGCGAGTTTCTCGCTGCTCGGATAATTGATTTAATGATCGCCGGCGACTTGCCGTTACACTGAGACTGTGGAACTGTGATGAATTGCTTCGCGTGCCAATTGCACTCGAAGTATTAGTGTCAGCATTTTTGTTTGTTTTGTTAGTTTTATGTTCGGACCGTTACATTTAACTTTTCCTTATTTACATAAAAAATTTACATGATTCGATAACAAACGTTC
>DWEC01000186.1:0-19867 GCA_018245735.1 Microceris miodesmiata
TTTGTAGTTAATATTCATAATAAAATAAATAAAAAAAAAACGTGATCAGTTTCTTACGAATTTATACTCGTAATTCAGATATACAATGATTTACCAAAAAAAATGTCAGGCTTTCCATAGTTTCATTTTGTTGTGTGAAAAATGTTAGTTTGTAAATAATAGTAATAAACGCCCTATTATATAATGCGGGCAATTTTATTTTACGTGTTTTTCTAACCGTAAAGTTTACATTTCCTATCCTTTATTATATAAAATGTCCAAAGTTGTTTGTCGTACATATTAAAATAATATATATTTAATTGATTTTGTTTAAATTTTAATAATTATATAGATATAACAGTATATGTAGATATTTAAATCTCTGGTATAGTATAAAGTATAAGTAAAAAGTATAAAGGAAGCGTTAATTAATGCTGGCAAACAAAAACCATATACATAGCGGAAGTCCAATATCTATAATAGAATTAAAATATGGTGACGGACGTTCAGTTCCGAAGTGCACACAGGACAAAACTGTAGTTGACATTCGTACCGCTTTTTGCTTTCCAGCGCAGTGCTCTAGTCTAATTTTGTGGGGGAACATATTTACAATGTTCTACAAGTTCAACGACTATAAAAGAACTTAATTTTTGAGCCAGACGTTATATTAAGGACTTCGGACCTGCGCTATGGATTGGAAAAACCCATGTACAATGACAAGCCATACACTGATACTGTTGATTTTACTAGCAAATATAAACATTTAATAATAAACTTGATTAGCAAGATGTATGATTTTTTGAATTGGTACCTACCTACTTTTCCAAAACAGTAATGTTTTGTTATTTTTGTGTGTTGATGAATAAATATTTCAAGCTAACGTAATATACACTGCATAACCCAAATTAATGCTGAAATAATAATGCAATTGACATGTTATCACAGTGCCATAAAGCCACTTTTGTTTTCTTAGCGATTTTGAACGTGTTGAGCCCAAATCGGTCACATAATTATGTAAGTTAATTGATATAATAAATAAATGTAAGCCTCATATATACAACTTTATATTTGTAAACTCAAAATATATCTTAAGTAATAAACACAAATGGATTATTTGTCTTCGTTTATTTGTTAAAGAAATTTTAATATAATTTTTAATACTTAAAAGGAGTTATTACAGGCTAATTAGAATTAAGATTATAAAAAAATCAAAGTAGTCTTTGGGAATACGTGCGTGTAAACGGTAAACAGCTAAACGTACGTGTAAGTGTCAGACTGTTGCAAACGACAGTGCACATGAACAAAAAAGGACTAGATTGCCTGTAAAAGAAATACGTAAAAATATATCACAAACGTTTATCGAGAAAGCAGCTTTCAGTAGGTAGACAACAATCGTACTCTGCTATATTGTTTTTAGGCTAAGTATACAAAATCGTAAATCGCAAATTATGTATTGTAAAATAATTCAAGATTTTAGCATAAGTTTAGCTAACAACGTCAAACTTTTCAGTTTCCCGCTCTTTTTACTTTCTACTAGAGCGCTATCTATTGCATAAATTGCGTACTACTAACGCCAACAGGTATAATCTTTTATTATTTTCTTATAAAATATCCTCTTGGCGTGAAATTAAAGAATAAAGCTTTGTAAATAATATCATTTAAAACGATTATAAACATTTTTATACTATTTTACACCACAACGCTTAAATTAGATTCCGAATAATATTACCCACATGCTGCTTATAGCTTTTTAATGGCGGACGCTCTCGACCAATCAGATACGAGGCGTGTGGAAGCCCGCGCCATCTTCGTTTTCAAACTCATCTCCATCGCGCCCGCCCGTTCACTCGATCAGTCAGTCGCGCGTCGGTTTGGGGCAACCGTATACCTACCTAACATTGAATAATCCTAGTAATTAATTCAAAATCAGAACAATCATGAGCACCAATGAAAATAACAGTGAAGTGGCCGTGGACAAGGTCGGCGACGAGAAAAAGGGAGACGCGAAAAGTGACCTAAAAGGAGCCAAAAGGGCAGCAGAGGTGAGTGCACATGTCAAACATAAATGTATTCATTTTAGCCTCGCCATTTTATTGAACGCTTACCCATTCTACAATTCGTTTTTCCTGTACATTCGCAATCTCCACGTGGTGTACTAGATCAAATCGTCCGAGTAAGAAACGCCGTAACCGGCGTATTTTTGGACGTCATTTCTGACGAGTTCACATTTTAGCGTGCATGAGGTAATCGATGAGTCAGTAGTACTATACCATGTCTATCATAGGATTTAAGTATTCCTGTAGTGCGCTGTAATATAAATTTATGTACTTAGTAATTTCTAACTTTGTTTACCCGTTTTTGATATGGAGGCATGACCTTGGCAGAAAAAAAAACATGGCGCGGGAACGTACGCTCATGTCCTCATTGATATGGTTATTACACATAATGTTGCAAACACGTTCTAATACGCTCCCTGGTGTTCTTATTATTGATTTTATTGCGTATCGTTAGCTATTTTTGACTGACTTGAGTCCGGCTTACAATCATGGTAGCGTGACGCTAGACGGTAACATGGCCGGCGAGCGAATGTCAATGTAGGTATTGGACTGTCATAGAACGCGACGTACGCCGAGTAAAGTAATTTTATCATATAATATATGCGAATTCATTTCTCAATACCTACGAAATACGAGTATTCTATGAAGTGGAACAACAGTGCCGCCGTTTGCACAATTGTGCTTTTATTTTGGTAGCTAATGGCTGCAGAGAGTAGTCAATGACCCGGCATTATTTGTATGTAGGTGGTTTGTATATAATTCGAATTTCCTTTGTTCTAATAGTGCCTAGGCTAATAATTAATGGCAGACTGGTATTGAGGGCATAAATAGGCGGGAATCCTGAAAACAGTTCGATATCGACTCGTGTTATAATATAAAGCTTTCTCTTTCCCTCGAAGTAACCTAAATTCACGCTACAAACCCATGGCGTGTACAGTTACATGTAAACGGCCTTACATACCAGACAGTAATTCTCATGGTTTCTTTGTTTCTTTAAAACAAGAGTACAATAGTAATATTGTCGTTTTGACGGTTTTATATAAATATGAATTCTGCCCTACGGAAAGTTTCACGTTATGCGTGGTAACAATCTTCCGTTGAAATTGTCACGGCAAAATAAGCCGTACGGTACCGGCAGCGGGCTGTGTGCGTCTCTTTTCCCCGCGCTAATAACCCACGCTTCTTTATTGTTACGAATCCTTGTCACCTGCGCTTCATTATCTTGCACGTAAGCCATAGCTCTGCGCACTTCCCCTCTCCTTCGACGATGTACGTAAACCGTTGACAACGGTTGTAGCATAAAATAAAAACTGTAATTGGCATACAGCCAGTTATTGCTTGATTGATTAGGTTTTACTATAATAAATACCACAATGTTCTACCACTGTATTTGTTGGTTATAAAAAAGAAGGTGTAATTTCTCGCCATTTATATTTGTTTGTTTGTTTTACTATCTAGGAAAAAACAACAGAAGCGAAAAAGGCGCGAAAGGAAGAAAACGGCGGAGGTGGTGAAGATGAAACTCACAGTGACGAAGAAGACTTTGAAGGGGAAGGCGAGGGCGAAGAAGACGATGACGAGGAAGTCGAGGGAGAGGAAGGAGACGAAGATGATGAGGAGTTAGGAGAAGGAGAGGATGACGATCTCGAAGGTGCGAGTGGTTTGTATTTTTTTTTGTTTACATTTAAAGTTATTTTTGTCTATTTATTGTAGATAAATGCTAACTATATGTGAACGAAGGAGATCTGTGAAGTTAAAAATTACTTTTTTATATAAATATTCATTAGAAAAACATTCTATGTATAAAAAGTTGGCGCGGAATATTATCGTGACGTGAATTGCATTCGGCATGCGTGTCGGTCGTTCCACAGATATTAAATAAAGGGCGAGTGCGCCAAAACTGCGGCCGTTGGGAACGTTATGAATGAAATAATTATTAGTTTTTAAACATGTGTATAGTTTACTTAAACATAAGTGTACATATTTAAACAAACTTTCAAAGTATCCTTTGCAACAAATGTATTTTGGCGTCACGCGTTTTCACGTACTGTAAAAAAATACCAGGCAAAACAATTTTTTGCCAAGTATAAACCTACAAATCCACAATACCAACAAGTGTCTGGATGGTGAACCCTGTCGCGACATTCTGATAACGTGATAATGATAAGTTGTCGTAATCTCAGTGGGTCTACGAATGCGACCGTCCGTTTGATGAGTACGGCGGTATCGTAGACCGTTTCAGCCATTGGCATCGCTAATGGTACCTACTGTGAGTGATAGATAGCGTCGGCGACCGAGACGCGCCCGGTCGCCGCGCGCTCGGCTAGTCGCTGCAAGCGGTTCTAAGTGCTAAGATCCGCCCGTACGCAGCGCATCCTCGTACGGCACGCGTCTAGCCCCACAACTTTGTACAGCGCGTACGGGCCCAAACATCCGCTTTTGCGTGCCCCTTTCATCGGTAACTAGCCAAAAAAGCCAAAGTATCGTAAAGTAAAAAAAAAACACATAATTAAGTTTTCTGTTTTAAAAAATTATCTAGTTTTTCACTAAGTAGATATATATATTTTTTTTTATCCCTTTTATGGTAGTGATGGTCGAGTGTTGCGTAAAAAGTTGTTCGTTTAAAAAAACACGTGAATATAGGACCTTTTGGTTTTTTTTATATGATCTTGCCCATAGAGATTCGATAGCTGTCCCTTTTAGGCAAAACAATCTCCATAGCTTCAGAGTTATCGACCGTAAAATTCAGACTATTGTCGCTAGATGGCGAAGCTCGCCGCTTCGCCTGTGAATGTATCTACTGAGTACTGCAAGGCGCGAGTGGAAACGCGCCATATTGACCTATTTGTTTAAATTTCTCTATAGTATTTTTATTCATGCTGCTTGAACGCCGTGCCTGTTTGGTCTAGAAGCCTGAAGAAGAATTTATTTTTAGACATTTTATACTTTGTTTTTTTGCATACAAACTCAAATTGTAATTGATTACTGTCATATAAGACTCGCGTTCAGCGCCATTAAAACTTCATAGTATGTTTTTTATTGATACGGATGTTTCATTGTTTTTATAAGTCTATCGCGCATTACTGTTTGTCATGTTCAAACTAAACTTATACATTAATGAGAGATACATGTACTAGATATTGCGTATTTTAATCTACAACCATTAAAATCACACTGCAGTATCTTTAAATATATAATATCATTTTTGTCTTGCCCAATAATATGAGGTCAGATTTTATAATTGGTCTTTACGGATAATTCGTATCGTAAGGAAGTGGAGTGTTCTTCGCCCAGTGTCGCTCTTACCTAGCTTGCGTATGTATAACGATACCAACGACCTGTAAACTTGATCGGATGTAGTATAGTTACTTGCGGTTTCGCCAGTAGTACGTAAGCCGGGGCCTGTTGCCGGCCCCAAGTCAGTAATTTTATCAGTTTTCTCCGTTTACCTCGCTTGTTACTTCGTTTTTTCAGTATATCAGCTGAATTATTCAATTTATGTCCAGAATAGATTTTTTAATGATCTCTCAATTGTCTATAGCAGTTTATTTACTGCTTTGACTCTATTTGTCGTGTTTACACGTAAGTTTCCAACATAGAAATAAGTCGGCACCTCTCGACCATGTTTCCTTAATTCGCGCCTTTTAACACATCTATACGAATGTCAAATACTATTTCTGCTTATTTTACAGTTGATGGATAATTTGTTAGGGTCCCAAGGCGCAATGAATTTATATAACCTGGTTATAGTTAGTACATACGTAGTGTTTCTTTGCGGTCAGCTACTAGTGTAGATTGGTTTTAATAAGCATCTAAAAACAATAATAACACTAGGAGGAAGTTGAGAATTTAATTATTATTATTTTTAGTTTAATTAGTATTTTGACTTTTTGGCCAAAATAAAAGCAACTTTTAAATGAACAATTCAAAACAAACTGAAGGATGGATAAGCAAAGGCATGTATGCCAACATTTAAAGTTTAAGGCGCGTATAGACTAAACGTTACAAATTATGATGGCGAACAATTCCTAGTTATAATTTTTCAAATGCGCATGTACATTGCCAAAGTTACATCACTTATATTAAGTAATTTTCCTCATAAATATACCTATTGCCAACATTATCAATGTAACGCGGTTTCTTTGGATCCGATGACGAAAAAATATTGTAGTGCTGTGTGGTTTTACCATTGTTTTACAATATTATTTGTTTTACTTCTTGTAAAATGTGTATACTATGTATCTGATCTTCAGACGGCCAGGTTATACAAAATAAATTTCAACTCTTCCGTTTTGTTTACAGATGAGGAAGTTGAAGAGGAGATATTAGGCGAGGAGGAAGAAGACGATGCGTAATACTTCTCGTGCTTTTTATAAGGACAATGTCACAGTGAAATTATTAGTGCACGTGACGCCCGGACTGGCGCGGCCTCGCCTCGCCTCAACTGTTCGCCAGCTCCGCACAGCCCCTGACACCCGGTGCCGCCAGTTGGGAACATGCGGGGCCGTCATCACTCCCACCTAAAACGGGTGCAGTTCTATTTAAATGACAAAAAAAGAAACGTAATTAAGTCTTAATTTCAGAATGCAGAATTTTCAATTTTACACAATGTTAAAAGTTAGGTACCCATGTATGTATCTTACGTTTCACGGCTCGCTGCGACAATCAAAATAATATAAGACTTAGTAGAATGCTGTTGAATTTTGTCATGAAATGTACAAATGTGTTTTCGAAAGTAAACTTATTCTAAGTGAATTCACTCTGTATTTACCTGTGAGCCCGAATGGTGAAGTTGTGATATTTTTCTATGCAATAGTGTCTAATTTGTTGTAACAAAATATAGTAATAAACCGGAATGGCTGTACTAATATAGAATAAGCGTTTTAAGTCACAAAGCTCAATTCTTCATTTTCTTGTTGTTGATGAGAGTTTGTGTGTACATATTTAGCGTAAGTGAAACCTGAGATTTTATAATCAGTAATGTAAAATAGTGTGATTTTTGCATTCAGGTACACGGTATTTTTTTTTGTTCCGAACACATCCACACCCATACACTTCGTCGTTTTTGGTTACTTTATCACTTCGACGCCAGCTTCCGGAACAAGTAATATAAATTTTTATACCGATATGTAACATGGATTGAATTAAATGAAGTGACAACGTATCTAGGGATCCGAAGTGGTGTCGCAGTGTTTCACCACATGGCTAGTGACCGCTGCCGTAGACGAGGCGCGTTCGCATTGCGCGCGACAACTTTATTAGAAAAACATCACAATTTTGCCATTATCTCTCGTGCACATCGCGCGCCCGCCGCCCGCTCCCTCAACGACTGATAAAGAGAGCGCGACGGTTGCTGCGCTGCGATAGCGAGGCGAACATCAAAAAACCGGCCTGTAATTTTTTGTCCATAATATTGTTAATTAGGATAGAGAGCCCTCAGTTCGGTATTCCAGTGTTCGAGGTGTGGAATAAGAGATTCCTAGATTATAAAGTGATTTAGTATGTAGGTTGGTACGTTATATTTTATGAAGGGACGCCACGAGAGCGGTGGGGGCGCGCGGGGGGAGCGGCGCCGCCCGCGGTGTGCGTGGCCTCGTTCGATTGCCGCGCGGCATCGGTAGCGTGGCTTCCCGCGCCCGAGCCCCGCGCCCCTCGCCGCCGCCGACGCGACCGGTCTCTGGGAGCGTGGAAAACGACCGCCGCGCGTCGTCCATCGCTCCTCTCGCTCCGTGAGCACGGCGAGCGATGATGGGCGCGCGGCGGCTGCTCGCGAACACACGCCGGTGTTGCCGTCTACGAGTTTTCATACTTCGTCGACTCCGTTTTCCCACACTGCTGTCTCTCACCGGGCGCCGACAGATTCGATAAATATGCGATTGACTATTTTTTTACTCGGTACCCGGTACCCAGGAGAGACCGCGGGGTGTTTCGAAAGGCATTTATCGAGTAGCTCGCCGTCGGCCGTCGGTTACCGTGGTGAGCGAACTCGTTTCTTAGCAGCAATTGACATGAAAAAAAATTAATTACTTATGATTAAATATTCGATCGTCCCGCCTTTCTTTTACAGTATAAGATTGAGCTGTCGCATATTGCGTACGACGTACGCCTAATGTGAATACCTTAGTACGATTTATTTATTTGTGATGTTGAACACTATTGATTTTCTACAATGGACGAAATGTAAATACAACCGATTTTAAGTAAACCGATATTTTGTTCAATTTATTTATTCCTATCTTCGTAATCTATGCCAAAAATATCGTATATCGATTATGTTGCGCAACTAGCCGTAAGAGTACAGTCAGTAAAGCTACGTTTATACTATAGTTACATATTTTCGTACTGCTGAATAATGAACTCTTTTTTGCAAATAATTGAACGAAAGTAACAAAATGCACAGTATTTATCATAGGCACATTTTTTATGTGAAGTGCATTAAGTTTATGATAGGGCGCTTATTATATCCTTAGCTAAATACTGTCTATAATACTTTGTAGTTCATCGTAGTAGTAGGTACCTAGTTAATACCATGGAGTAGATCGAAGCACGTTGCGCCCGTTACCAATATAATTCGTAAAATTTGCATGTAATACTGCATTATTATATATAATCTTATTTGGACTAGTGACATCTAGCTAGAAATATTTTAAACCTTCACGCTCATCGATAGATGGCGTTCTATTCAAATTGCTGTAATAAAAAGTATTGTGTTATCTGTATAATGTTGTATTAAGACTAATCTGTACGTGGAGCGAAATTTGAAGTTATACTATTATCTAGTGTTGTATAATATTTTTTTTGTGGCTATTAGATACTTTTTAATGTAGTAGGACATTTTATAAATGTTCAGGAATAGGCGCAGTAATATTTTCATATATTAATCTGTATTTGTTTTGACCTAAATATGCTTCTAACTGTATCATCTTCCAGTATCGAATTAATTCATGCGATCCCAATAGCTACGGGATATTATATCAAATATACCTCAACTATGGAAATAAACCTAAAATATCTATACCTAAAATATTGTGTTTTACGGATAAATATAACGATTTCCGAAAATTATCTGGATTTGTGAAAAGTATACACGAATAACGAATAACATCAACAACTATTGCGCACGGCTTTGAACTTGATACACTTTCAAATGAACAATAGGTCGTTTGGTTCAGAGCGTGATATATACAATCATGACAGCGCTGCTGCCTACATCCTATCCTACCTTTGTGTACTCGAAGCGCACATTAAGGCGACCAATTTAACGCTGTCGCCTGCAATTCATGTTCCACCAGTAACACCAGTACAAAAACAATACTAGTTTTATTCGAAACGCGTGCCGAGGTGTACGTCTTTGACGTTGGCTATGACCGAACACTTCGCGTTCGTGAATTGTAAATGAAATCGACCTTTACTAAACTGTTAGGTCAACAATTAGAAAATTAACTGCGGCCTGGCCACGTTCAGCCCTATTTTAATGGGCGCTAGGGACGAAATGTGACTTTTTCCAGCACAATTAACGAAATGAACTTCAGTTCATATTTTGTTCTCAGTGATTGTGTTCGACGATAATTTCAAGGTAAAACTGAAAAATATTCGATGAATGATTTGTAGATCAAATATAGATTTTTAGTTATTGGTGAGTACCTACAGTGTAGATTTTATACCTAACAATTTTTATGGACATTGATATAAGTTTTTAGTTAATAGCACGGGTATTCACTTCAACTACAATAGTATGAATGTATATTCCGATCTTTCGAGAGATAAGTTCACGATGATAATATAATTTTAGGCTCACTGGGTTCTGAAAATGATTTGAGATTTTCAGCACATGTTTTTAAAAACAGTACTAAATCGAATCTGATGTCACACTCTTTGTTTAAATTTGCACACAAAGCTCGTTGTTATCAGACATTGAAGTGTAGATATCAACGATTAAACATTTTTGTCGATCTATTATCATCGGTATATTCATGTTGTTAAAGGCTGTAAATAATCTACGATAAAGAAAAAAATGTCGTTTTAAATAATTTACCTAGGTATACAGATTCATATGAAATAATGGCGATTTATTTATTGAAAAAAAAAAATAAACATTTTGATTTACACTAATCAAAGCAATGAAAGCCTATTTAAACATTTTTATAGTTATGAATTGCTAATGTCACATCACGTGGATGAACAAATCGCCATAATTCAAATTCACCGATTACCATTTATGTGCGACGATATTGTAGTGTTATACGTTTTTTTCACAATCACAATTTCTTCATTACGTTCTATTTATAAACATTTATTTAATTCTTATTTTATTTTTGTTATAATTAAATCTGGAAATTCAATCCTTTTGCATTTTCAGTGGATCATTAGTTGCATATCTAGTTTATTATATTTGTTTGTACGTACCTAGTATTTAGCAATTATTTTGGTAGTGGTGATAATTTTGTTACTTGAAGAAATTGATATTAATATTAAATGGGTTACTATTAAATCTTTAAATATCACGCCATTAAATACCTACATCTTATTTAATAATTTACCATACTTGTCAAGTTGTACATGATTATTGAAATGAAATTTAGGTTAATCGAAACATGCATAAGTAAGTAGTAGGCCAAAGAATATGTTTTTCTTCTTTTTAATGTTATCACCTATGCCCTTTTCAAAGTATTATTATTATTTATTTTTTATTGTATAATTCTATTTTAATTTTAAACAGAATGTATGTGATTCATTCGGTGTTTAAAATTGAAAAAAAAACTTACATATAACACAAGTTCCCAAAAGTAAATTATTGCTTAATGCATTGCCATTGCAATTATTTTGTGATGCACTTACGTGAGAGTTATCGTTGTGTTTCCTACTATACTTTTGGCCTCATGGAAATTTAATGTAATAAGCTATGAGTAACAGTTTCATTAACTTTAACGTTTTCTTCCAACTGTAAATAATAAATTAAAAAAATATATATATTCTTAACATGCTAACATGCTATGAATAATAAGAATTGAATGAATAATCAATTTGGTTAAAAATTTGTACTTGATTTGTGCACATGACACAAAATTGGCCACGATACTGTAATGTCAAATAATAAATTGTGCTGACGAATTCATAGTTCTAGATTATTTTGTATGAATATCGCTTTGTCAGTGAATCACGACGTTACCAATTACAAACAACAAGGACGATGACACGATCTTGTATATATAGAACTTGTTATTTTTTTACGTACGGGGAATCAAACAGCACAAAATAAATAGGGTAATCGTGAAAATGAAGTATTTGAGGTTATGTGACCTTGACGTGTCAAATTGGATTTATTTACATTACCACCAGAGCGCACGACCGCATAAGGCCTAAAGAATTAGATGCATGGTATAGATCACCGTAAGATTGGGGTTAACGAATTCCGGCAGCTCCCAAAAGAAATGGAAAGGATTAAAATGATATTGGAAGTGGCTCGCCTTGGTACGGAAAGCGTTATGCGTGATAAGTGGTCGCGAAGCTAGTGACGTATGTAATCTGAATACGGGTTTTAGTAAGTATATCACATTAAGAACGTACGATATTAAAGAAAAAAAGCAACAACAAGTAAGCAATTATTGAATCACATCATGTAATATATAGAACATGGACAAAAACATGGTTAAGTTGGTTAAGTAAAATGGTTAAGTAGGTACTGTAATTGACAAGGAAAAAAATTGTAATGATTTAATACAGGAATAAAATGTCACTGTCTGTAACAAAAATACACACGAATGTATCTAAAAGGGATGATGGAAGGGAATGGGATGGAAGAGAAGGAATGTATCTAAAATGTAGCTATCGATTATGATTAATTATAAGAAGCAGGAGGACAGGCATGCCTTAAAAATTAGTTGGCTGATTGAATTGTATTTTACAGAAAAGCTAAGATTTACCGGGACTTAAGCTTTGAAATGTCAATCGGGTGTCAAAGCCCCGAGATTTATTAAAATTAAAAACTTTTAAAAGCGAAAACAAAGCATTACGCAGTGAAGTAATGGAAAATAAACTGCGAATGTACTAACAATGTAGTATTCTTAATGTAATATAAAAATACATAATGTATATTACTCTGTGTAACGATTTTCGTCCACAACATTGCAATTCGTTTTTTTATAATTTGGTATTACAATGGTCCGGAACCTTTGTGAAAAACACATATGAAGTTTTTTTTTAAGTCAACTCCTAAATGTTTCATATTAAAATAATACTTATGGAAATATTATAATGATTATTTTTGTATTCGAGCGAATGTTGTGGAGAACAAATGCAGAATAATAAATAAAAAGTTTATACGATAATACATCACGTGTTTCGGAGCAATAATCTCAGTTTATTGACGCCTACAAGATTGCAACCCAATGTCGCCAACGATAACAACGCAAAACTTGCAATTCTAAATTCAAAACAATATCATTTTTCTTTGTTCTATGAAACGTACAAAACTTTCGTGCGTCAATCGTTGTTTATCGTGCCAGTTCAATACGTGTAAATTGTATAGTATGAATTTTTGTCGTGCATATTTTAAATGATTTTTTTGCATAACTTGCAGTGTTTTATGATTGTATAATGTTAAATAATATTATGCTAATGAGACATTTTAGTATACGCGTATAAATTGACATTTCCTTGGTATTATTAAAAAAGTTCTCAAGGTAATAATATAATATTGTGATATCAAAATACCTTTGGAAAATTCTAAAGGAATGTCACATGTCATAATGTGTAAAAACTAGGAAGCACATAACTACTGAAATATAAAAAAAACTGCTACTGTAAGTGGATTTTTTTTTTAGATTAGCTAACAAACTGTATTTTTCTATTTATTTTATTTGTCCAATTAAGCGTGAGTATTTAGAATATGTCTGACAAAAAATATGATTTTAATAATGTTATATGTTATCCTTTATGTGGTAGCTTTACCAGTCAAAAAATATAAACTGTATATAAGTCCGCATTATTGCATTTCTTTAACTTGTAGACTTATTTTATTTTATACATGTGTGGAGATAAAACATATATTTTTTACTTTTGCGTCATTCTATATCAATTTTAATTACCGATTATATTATCAAAGTGCATGATATTATTTCAAGGTTTTTACCTAACTTAGAGATTTGGAATACTACTGTATTTAAGCTACCGATGTGTTTGATATATTTTGTGCAGCCCGTATTTTCTTGCGATACTCGTTTGATTAATGATACATGATAACTTAGTGGCATCGGTAGTATTTTCAATAGTTCAAGATGAAGGGTCTCGAGTATAATAATAATTATCACAGTCTGCCTGGCACTTATTTTCAAGTTGATTTCGAGTGTTACTACATTATATATCTAGTTTAAAATACACATTACTATTTTAGATAACCAAGGGCATTGAAAAGATCCTTGTAAATTATACTAGTAAATGTGTTAAAGTTCTAATGTTCGTATAATTGAACTCGGCTCTTACCTCACAGTTGCATTAGCAGCATCCGTGATGAAAGTGCAGCGGTGACTGTGAAACTCGGTGCATTCATATTTACATTGATTATCCGTACGTGTACTCGCTTGAACCGTAATCTACTCAATAATTATGTTATAATAATAATTAATCGACCAATTTATAATTTCACTGTTGGAATACGGGTCTCCTCTCGCAATGAGATGGTTAAGGCCATAGTCTGCCACGCTGGCCAAGTACAGGTTGACACACGTTAATTTTTTTTTAAATTCTATGGTGTGCAAGGTTAAATTATTTGTGCTATAACATAAATATTTTTTTTATCTTTAGTATGGTACTTACGATGTTATTGAGTCGCTAGATTTCTCTATAAAGGATATATTCGTGTCACATACAAATAAATAATTGGACAACCGGTTCAGTGGCCATCTACTTTGACTGCTACTAAAATTTGTGGGTTCGGATTCTAGCAATAATAAACATTGGTGCGATTTGCCTTATTAGCCTTAGACGTCTTAGACGACTTAGATTTGCCTTAGACGCTAAATTCGTAACCACTAGAGTATTGCTATAAGTTACATGTAACAAATTACATACATTTTGATAGAGAAAACAAATTTTCAATTATTTCACGTCTTGGTACTAAAACTCACACGGAGTACTTAAACTTTACGATTGTTGTGTATGACAGAATACAAAAATTAATGATTAGAAATCTTACGCATTGTTTATTTCTGTGCATATGTGTTTTTTGCGTGTATTGTTCATTGAGCTTGAGTTTATTTAGGCAAATGGAACGTGGGTTTATTGTTTAATAAATTTTGCATAGGTACTGCAAGTTAATTACTGATCAGATCTAGAAATGAGGTTGCGGAGTTTGCAATTTATTTATTTTTTATTGCACACTATAAACAGGCATAACAAACACGAACTTAATGCCTAGTGGAATTCTCCACCAGTCAACCTTTGGAGAATAGTAAAACGAACATTAAAAAGGTAGATGCAAAAAAAATAGAAAACTTTAAGACAAAGAATGGGTTTAATTGTAATTTATAATAAATGTTAGTAAATATAAAGTAAAATATATAAACCTGCTAAAATGTATACATTTATGTTATATAAATTAACTACTATATACACATCATTACTAACTTATATGTATGTATAAACAAATATGATTATCAAATGCGATGCCGTAGTCAAATCATTCGCAGAGTGATACGAACTTTAGATACTACTACTTATATATAAATGTACAAACATATATAGATACGTAACATACAGCTGTCCTATATGAGCAGGCAGAAATTAAGAGTTCTCATTATACTACGTCAGTACAGTCATTTTGCGATTGATTAAATGCAATAAAATACAGGCATTAATTAAAATGGAACATTACAGTAATTTCTAAAAAAAAATTTACTGTTACACATCATACCAACTCTATTCAAGTCCAATGAGACTTGTTAATTCATAATGATTAATTTGAATACATTGCGTTTTAAAACATTTCTCTATGGACTATTATGTATTTAGTATTGGGAGTTAAGGGATCAAAATAATTTTATGCAGAGGGGTATAGTTGAAGGTTCGAGTCGACTCTGATTCAGCAACATTAAAGATTCTATTATTTAATTTGGAATGTACACGCCATGTCAAAATTAATTAACTATAACATTTCTTTTGTGAATTGTCGAAAGACTGTATACTCGCCTCCCAAAGCTCAATTTATAGATCGCCAATAGAATGAATATTAATATACAGTTGCCACGTATTCACGTACACACTGTAATTATTTCTATGCGTACTTTCACGTCGTCATCGGTGTAATATAAAAAGATATGTTTTACATATGCGTATTGTTTTTTTTTCTTCTTTTTATTTATTGCCTTATGACACTACCATAGACATTAATATCAGTGTAACTGGCATGTTACAATTAAGCTAAGTTAGGTGACTAAGGTGACCAATTTTTAGTTGTTCCACCACTGAAGTTGCGGAAATTGCTGGACTTGAAGGAAATGTGTAATGACTAACAGTCATTGTTAATTGTTTTGATCGGCCGCGTCTGGATTATGAGAAACAATGAGACCGCTTATTTAAACCGTGTACCGGACCGGCACTGTGTAGTACCGGCATTGTACGATATTTCCTGTTTTAGAATGTAATGATAATTGATATTATATGTAGATGTTACTAGAAATACTCATGCCAGACACTTTAATCGTTCGTATTATATTTAGAACACGAATTTTTTTTTCAAAGTCAAACTAAACCGACATGCTGTAAGAATAATTAATTAGGTAAGAACGTTTCGCAATTAGTAAGGAAGCATAGTTGTCGCTACATTATTTTTTAAGCAATTTCACTAATGTTCAGGTATGTAACATTCAAGGTTTAATTTTTTTATCGTGATTTTAAGTACATCTATTGATTATTTTGCACTTATAAAAAAACGGTAGCCATATTGGATCTGTCGAAATGGCGGGAAAAACAAAATGGCTAGATCCGTCTTGAGTTTGGGGCGACTACTGAAAACAGCAGAAAGTATAATAATTGAAATTTTATTAAATATTTATTAGCTTTGTCGTTCGGAAATAAATAAATAAACATAAATGTACACATGTGTGTACACGGGTACACATATTGTGTATTTGGAGTACCCAGTGTATAAATTTATTGTACTCAAGTGTTAACACTTCATTGTCGTGTATGTTGCGAATGTGCACCTGACTAATTCATATAACAATAGTATTTCTGAAGTGTAGAAATTCGTAATGTATAGATATTTTTCATGTTAATATCTAATTTTGTTCCGTACGATTAATATGTTAGTACTAACAACAAATGTTTTATTTGCATATCGAGAGTAATAAAAATATTATATTTACTAAAAAGCTGAAGAAGTTTCACTCCTAATCACGCGTGGAGTTTTCGTATATTATTAAAACAATTTCGTTTTGACCCCGACTTCGCCTGCGTTGACAATTTCTTTTGAACAACCTAAAGGGAATGTTGAAAATCTATTAATCGTTAATGATATAAGTTTCTTAAATGATTAATCCATCAAAGCGGAACAATCAACTCACTTTTGTGTATTACATAATTGGAATATTAGTAATTGCGATAACCAGATGAGAGTGTTATTGGTTTTAAAAACGTGACTTGTGACTGTTATAAAAACTTTGTTTATAAAACACACAATTACTTGATACAGCGATAAAGTATTTCGCAATCATTTGTTGCAATATTGTAATTTATTTTCTAGTTCTTCCTCTTTAAAGTTTCTCTTAAAGTTTGATATTTTTTTTTTTCGATGTTGAAATAGTCTCCTATTTTCTTTACCTAGCCAACATTGGACTGCTTTTCGGTACGGATTTATAATTTGTAAATTTCCTTTCATTAACCTGATTGGCTAGCTACAAAAATTCAGGCTAATTTGGAAGTCAATAAAACAAATGAATTGCGAGGGTAGGGTAAGGAACTCTAGTCATAATAAACATCAGTTTTAGCCTGAATTAAATATATATATGTACTTGTATTTAGTAGCGAATAAAATTAGGGTTGTATGTAGCCTGGTGCTTACTATCAGATAAGATTAGGTATCTACCTACCGCACATAATCAATGTCTAATAACGTAACTTCACGCCTGTAATCTCCGAAGGGGTAGCTACCGCGTATACGTGCCATGGGAGAGGTGGTGAGTCTATTGCCATACATCGTCCATAGATCCAGACTCCGAGTCACTACTAGAAATTTTAAATTAGAAAAATCCAATGGTACCCGGCTCGGGATTTGAACCGAGGAACTCCCGATTGGCGGTTCCGCTTGCAACCACTCGACTAACGAAGCAGTCAATGTTTGATTATGTTCCCAAAGGCTACTGAACTTGTCTGGTCTCGTTCGAAATTTTGTATATGCTACATAAATTCAATTGGACATAAAAATAGTACTTTATTTTATCCGATTCATAAGTAAAGTTCATAGATATTATAATGTCTCATGCTTGGACATAATTAGCATCACGCTACATTCAGGGGCAACAACCCACAATGTTTTAAAGACAGTAGGTATTATTTCATATCATGGTTTATCTTCTAGTACATAGGAAATAACTATGTAATACAGTACTTATATACATAAATATATGTACTTATATGAGTTATCGAGGACATACTTTATACATTTATGTGTAGAATAAATTACATTTAATTAACATTCAATTTAATTCTATATAATTAGTCATGGTTATGTGATATGTTTGATATAATTAATTAGTAATTTATGTCATACCGTTATATATTATTAGTAAAAAAATATAATTTGTAATTTATCTGTGCAATGTCATCATACCACGGACCAATTTAGTTTAATACTGGCTAATTATAAAAAGAAAAGTACGACCACAATGCGATTATCATAAATAAATATTATAATCTGAACGTGTATTTCTTTTGATAAAACTCATTACTTGAATTATAATTATATGTGTTCTAATAATTGCTACAATGACCCACACATGAGGCTGTCTAACTGCTCGACTTTCCTCCAATCGCGACGCATTCTACCAACGTGCTGAGAAAATTCTAAATCTCCTCACGTTCCCCGGAAGTCGGCGCGCTGGACAGTTCCAACGCTGTCAATGTCAATGACTATTTATAAAGTCAATCACTTTGCTATCTGAGATGTAGTGATTCGTATTGAGATCTATCTATTGAATCTTTACGACATTAGCTGGTTTATACGTTATAGCTTACAGAAAAAAATTTAGTATACCGTTTTTCAGTAGCGTATCCAAATATAATGATTATATTCACACCGTACGGTAAAACCTAATACCGTTAAAAGTGTTAAAACTCTAAATTGTAAACCGTATACGAATACCGATTCAGTAAAACCGTAATAGTATGAATCCGTCCGTCCCTATTTGAATCTCATATGTTGCAAGCGCTATGAAAATTTATGTTAAACGGTCGTTATTTAAAATAATTACATGAATATTTTTTTATGAAACGCTTAATTATTTATTTCATCATAATAAATGGCCTGGCGTTCTTACTCTGATAGGAGATTCATGTCCAAGAATGAAACTTTTAATGGGTTGACTTTTAAATTATTTTTTCCAATACAAATTAATATTGCAGTTGCATTTATTTATCGTTAGGTTGACGTAAGTCAGCTGGAGATATTTTAATGAATGATTTAATTGGTGTTATACGTATTAAGGATATTGACGTCATTATGTTATTGCGGTGTTAAATTTATGTAGGTATACTGTTGAAGAATGATTCTTACGATTTTTGTTACATCATCTCATAAAATGACCAAGCTTTAAAATACTAATGTATCGTTACAAATAGCATTCATAATGCATATGTAATTATTAATGATGTATGAATAAATATATATTTAATGTCTAGACTTAATGGTATATGTTTATTTATTCAGTTAATATTGGGTATAAATAATTGATTTTGTTAAACACGAGATAAATAACACAATATTAATTTTTACAATAATAATCTGTTATTGGCTGTATGATCAATATATGTACGTTTTAAAAACTTTAATAAAAAATAATTAAAAATGAATAAAGAATAAAAATGTAATACCTATAGTAACAACAATTATAAGTAAGTTCAACCTAGTATGGGATATTTAAATGGGAAACGTAGAAGATAGTATATGTTAAAAATGTTAAAAAACTATTAAGTTATAAATAAAGTACCGTACTAATATATTAAATGATGTGAAATTCACTCGGCCTGCTATGATTTCATATTTAACGGTTAACGGTTTTAATGTATTCAGATTTGAAATTTTTTTAACTAGTTACATAAGTGTATAAAAATGTGAAAGTAATTTTAATTAGCAAATAATTAGCAATAATTTTATCTTTTAATTAGGGCCAATAAAGCGGCTGGTAACACCTAACATTAAGTAGGCCAAAGAAATTATCTGCCTTATACATTTTCACTTCATAACGGCTGTGCATATTTTTGAAAGAACACTGGCTACCTAGAATATCTTTAACCCTTTCAACAATTATTCTAGGTAATAAAGAAATCATATAAAAATGTTTTAACATATAGCGTACAGGATACAAAACTGAAATATAAAAAAATTGCAATATCCTATCTGAGCTTGATCTGAAACTAAATTTAAATTCTAACATAGTTTGATAGTGTGTTGTAGTGTTTAATAATAATGATATTGTTACAGAAAATTTTTGTTTTCTTTATTGCAAATAATTTCTATTAATATATAAATACTATTTTGCTAGATGGCGAGGCTGTTAGCAGTTTTGTGCGTATTGGGCTGCGCGTGCGCATCCCATGGACTGCGCGTCGGAGTGGGT
>DWEC01000187.1:0-19860 GCA_018245735.1 Microceris miodesmiata
ATTAAGGCAGCGGCGGTGCGTGTAAACGCGACTTATTTATAACGCCGAGGTCCGAGCGCTTTATTAAATCATTAAAACAAAATTGCAAAAGGTGTTTTTGTAGCGGTGGCAACCTTAGCGCGGCGTGTTTACGCGCTGTAAGTGCGCCGGCCGGGCCCCCGCCGCGCTCCGCGACAACCCTCGCAATTTATCGCCCGACTTTTCTTAATTGGAAAGAATGGCCACTTGTAATTATTAAGACGCTCTAAAGTGAAACAGATTGCTCGATAGGCGTCTCCGAAGTATTTTCGCTTTTAGTGCTCCACGAAGGCGACGGACGTTATCCACTCTCGTGTAAGAGGTGCCAGTGTTGTGCTACAAGGTAAACATCGGGCAGTAAACGTGGCGTGTGATTATACGTGTTAAACGTAACGAGTAATGAGCGCTCAATAAAGTTACAATTAACCTGTTGACATAGGAGTACTGGTTTAATCTTGAGTAACGTCAATCATTCGTTAGAGCGAGGCGAGATTTCTTTGTAGGACGTTATCGAAGCTCGGCCCGATCTATCACTGTCTGTCAGACTAATGTACGCGTAGAAGCGGTTAACCGCTATATCCGGACCCGACCGCTTGATAATAGATAAGGCAGCTAGCGAATCCGTGTCAGTATTGTCAGTTATTATGCATACGAACATATTTTAAGTTTTCGTTCTGGCACGTAGTCTACACATAGGCAGGTATGTAAGGATAGGGATATTTGGCACTCCGTGCTCTCTGCCTACCCCGTAAGCGACCTGGCGTGAAGATATGTATTTATGGATGTACATAATCCGAAATTTTAAAAAGTGCATTAGTATAAAAAGCTTTGACTGACTTTTATTACTTTTACTTTGCTTATATTATATTGAAATCCTCAAGTTATGCCAACTCTTTTGAAATGACTGTATTCATGTAAAAAGGTTTTCAAGACAGAATATCTTAATAGACAAATGGACAAAGGCTCGATTCATTGAAGTTCAATACCAATTCCAAGGGCCAAGTGGCCACTTGAGTTGAGGTACACTTTACGTCTATTTGCCAATTTTCATCCATAAAAACCTTATGAAGCATTTTATATAAGCCGTAAGCAATGCGTTTTTCCATTTTATTACCCAATTATTCAAACGCAAAGTGATCGTAAGATATTATTTTTATAGCTGGCTTATAATGTAGGTGGTACCTGTCTTTAAATGTCATCTAGCCATATTGTGTGCAGGGTTTATTGTTATTTTAAGTCGGGTTGAGCATATAATTAGTGTTTGCTTATAAATTATAAATTTAATTTTTAACTGCGCAGTTAAATGATACGTATATTAAACGGGCTTTATACATTTGTTACTTATAAAGGGAGTTAAAGGGTTAAATAAGGGAGATTAGTTACCACTTTCAATTCACTTCCACTTACAGTTACCAAGTTTATAGAAAATTGGTATGTACATGTATGAGTCTTACAATTTGACTCCTGTAAGTACATTGTACAAGTATCGTCAAATTGTAGGTACTAAACGTACACACGAGTACGTGCATACCTAATATTCATATAGATCCAGAACCGTATCCGCAACACAAAGGCATATTATGTGCAAGAATTTCGTATTCACGTACAATTCGAATTTCCTTAGCGAGTATCATGCATTGCAATGCTTGTAATAATAATAGGGTCGTATTGTACACAGCAGATGGTAGGTAGGGGTATTGCTCGTCTCGGCTCCGGCTTGCGGCTTTGTTCCCGGTGCCGGCGTATCGCATCGATTTATGCAAGCTTGATCGAATACCGCTCCCACCCCCACCCCGCACCCCGCCGCTCATAACAATACCTGCCTATCGCTGCACTCCCGTTACGTGACAAAATTGAATATTATAACATTCTTATGTTTACCCTTCCGCTACACATTGCCTCTTCACACCTCGCCAGGTGCACGATAATTAAAAGCTTACTTGCCCCTTCTCTCGGAAGGTGTTTATAAATATAATATATGTGCGACAAAGAACAGATTATTAGTAATTAGTAGACACGCCCCCTGCTGTTAGTGTTCAGTTGTATTCAACAGCGTAACTTCTGTATTTTTCGTAGATTAATGTTACCCTAACGATTGTGATCATGACTGAGTCTAATTTATTGTTTCGCGTCAAATAGTGAGATTGCATCGACGTGACGAGGCGTGAACGACGCTGACAGTCGCCCCCTGCCTATTCAATGTTCCAGATGAAATATTCAACTCAATGTATTTGTCAGAAAGTATCTAATGCGCAATTATATTTACATATGTAATGTATATGTATATGAATATGGTTTTTTTTATTTATTTGTATGTGTGTGTATCTTTTAGCAACATTTCACGACGCGGGATATGTTAATTCAATTTATTATTAAAGAATAATATTTCAGCACTGCAACGTATTTTTGAATATTATCTTTTTATAGATTTTTTTAGTTAGATATTACTGATTTAAATTACTACAAAATATCACAAGAAATTACGGTAGGTATAGGTATCTAACATTATGTATTCATGATACTCAATAGATCTTGAATTGAAATTCAGCCACAAAGGTCGTTAGAGGCTCGCACGTGTGCGGTAATGTTCGGAAGCGGTCCGCAGTGGGCGAGGACACGTCATAAACAGTATGTGGACGTCGCAACCGCAAGTGTGAGGCACGCAGCGGCTCGGACACGACGCTCGTCTGTTGCGGTCGCGCTACACCCACTCGCCGCACGCTCCTCGCACTCCTTGCTCCTAATACCTACATGTTCCACTACCAAGTGGCTCCCTATGCTTTACCACTTACTCGTACTCATGTCATCATCAACCATTTGCTAAAAAATATTTCATAAAAACAATAAAAGTTCGTTAATATAAAACACACAGTGCAACGTGGAGATAATTGAAACGGTTGCATCTCATTAGCCGTTAGGTGGGTGAGATCGCTCGCGGCTCGGTGCGCGTCTTCATAATTTATCTCAATTAGTCGCCAGCGTAATGGGCGGAAGGGCGGCCGGCGCTCGCTCCTCTACGCTCGCTTCATGTGCACGCCAGTCGCAAACAACCTCGTTATTTATTTATATATAACTTTTACCAATTCATAAACGGCTCTATTTCTCTATTTAGAAACTATTTGCTAGGTTATAAACGCATGAATATAGAATACTAATGGGGAAACAATATTTGGACTATAACTGGTTGTTTAATGAACGTATGCTCTGCTTATTTTAATATATGGTAAAGGGGTATGATATGAGCATAGCGGTCGGTAGAAGAAGCGCATATGCGATATGTGTGCACGAAGGTAGCAGGCAAGATGTTGCACGCGACGCAGCGCACTGCGGTTGCCGCGCCGTGTTTAACGATGCGGGCGCGCGCGGCGTGTTCCCGCGCCGCGACACGGCTCGCCCGTGTACCTCGGCCGCGTCGCGCCGCTATGCGCGCCGCGTCGCTCCCTTCGTGCTTATCACACATTTACATATGCTTCGTTTGCTCACCGCCATGTTCGAGCATTGAAAATGTTTCATGAATAAATTTTAATCCAATTCTGTCCTTAACTTCGATCCGATCGACACGAAACATGCCAACGTCTAATGAAAACAGACTTGAAATTGTTAGATAACAACTGTGGGGGTCGAACGAAATAATCTGGAGTGCGCTTAAAGCGATTCATCATAAAAAGAGTGTGGGTCGCAGCCCTTTTTCGAGTTTCCTCGTTACGGGCTAAGACGAGAATCATTAGGAATTAAATTTCCCCTTTCATTAGTCCCTCAACCCTCGTATAATTCCGGACGCGGAGCAATAACAATATAAATCCCCCGTCGCGCCGAGCGGGGGATTAAGGCTTGTCTCGACCCTAATTTAGGGCTGCCCTCGCCCGGATTAACGAAGTGGCGGAATCCGCCAGGGTTGTCGCTGCGCGTAAACTTGTTACGTGTTTAATGTTTTATTGACGGTTGACAAGGGAACTCTCATTTAAATAACGCTCGCTGCGACCCACCGCAGCACGACCTTTGTCTCTACATGTTTAAAACAAACTTTACTCGCTCTCTCTCTACCTCAAAAAAAAACAGTTGAAATTTACCTATTTCTACGAACAGTACAATTTCTACAAACAAATTATTATGGAATGAATTAAAAAAAATAACGATATCAGTCGGTAGTTTATTAATTGCGTTATTGACACTTTTCGTGACACTTATATCTTTACCGCATACACTGCAATAATTTTGAAATGTATTTTTAGAAACGGAAATAGTCAATATACATAAAAAAATCAAAATACTACAACGCATAAAAGTCGTCATTACATCAAATCGACGAGATACCTACCCAAATAATATGGTCGGTCGTTCACCCTAACAAATTAATTTTTGGAGGCATTATTCCGGCGTACCAAATCGTCGGCGAAGGTGGAACGAATTGTTTATCCCCGGCATTAAGTCTTGACGGGAGTGTCGACGCACATATTGCAGACTAAAGACAATCTGAGGGGCCGCCCCCTTTCACGCGGGATCACTATCAAAGGAGTTTGTGTTTGTCAACATCAGTCGCCGCCCGACGTGCGCGCCTAACGATTGTTTCCAGTTATTGCCCGTTACGGCAACTCGCAACTTTGTTACGATTTTCATTTCACATCATAATGAGACTGTTTGTTTACGCGCCGACGCCTTTCTTGTTTGCGCAAAATAAAACTTTTGTATAAGTAGGTAAATCATTGCGGCAAAAGTTATTACCGCAGATTTGCTTGATTTATCTGTTCGGTGCCAATTTTCCGAGCGAGTTGCTCTCGGTCGGCAGCACGGCGAACACTAGCGAAACTCGATTTGAGGTAATTTATTTTAGTAATTTCACAAAGCGTGCCGAGCGCGGCGTATTAAAATTTTGCACCGAAACCGCAAAGTAGACGCTAACACAGAATTAAAGTCGTCGACACTTAAGGGCTCCGTAGTTCGGAGGGGAGTTCCATTAAATTTCTCTCGGAATTTCGAAATGGCGGATGAGTTTCGCAAGTCAACTCAATTATCGTTTTAATTAAGGCGCTGCCGTGCCACGTGACATTTGTTTGCGTGCGTGAAAGCGATCGGCTGCCGCCCCCCGCGCTGTTAATTGTGCTAATTACTCTCGTAATGGATGAAAGGGTTGCTAAGATTGCTTATCAACGGCGTCGGCGGAATTCGCTTTGTATACACGTTGCTATTGTCCACTGGCCGCCGGGACATTTATTCCGTTAATGGAACGTGCGTTTTAGATTTAGCAGTAGAATCTAAAATGTAGATTAGAGACAAATACGGCATCTGCTACATATATTTGTCACCTACCTACGCCAAAGGGACGAGGCGTGATTATATAATAACAATAACAAAGTTTGATGTTTATGTTTTGTGTATCATTATCCACAACTATTTTCAAAAATGTACTCATGTATTTTAGTTGTTAGAACAGAAGCAAACATTAATGGCTTTAAGATAAAGATCTCATGAATTATAGTAATTATAATTTTACTAATTACATACACATTTTTCATACATCTCCCCCGATATGAAATTGAGAAGTTTTGAGATATAAAAATATTTCTTTTTCCTTAAGTATTGTAATCTACGAATTCAATAAATCTTTCCTAGCAAGACCGATCGTACAATGAAGTGAACTGTAATTAAAGGCAAACAGACTATCGAGTGACTTAATAGTACTCGATAAATTGAAAATTGAACATAATGACCAATCATTTGTCTTCAGCAAATTCTGCAGCGGGAACCTAGTCAGTTACATTTATTGGATAGACTTCCAATTAAGATGGAAAGCTATACCTACACAATGCAATTTTGCAATACTCTTTAATATTACCGTTCAGAAAATATGAAATTGCTGTAAATGATTGCATCTATATATATACATAAAGGTTTGTAAGTCTGTCCGACGTGTATATCATGTAGGTACGTTTGAGGAGAGTTATGAATATGGAAGAAGCACGTCAAGTTTGCACGGAATAGATACGAGTATTTGGCACTGGGTGCTCTACGTACCCCGTAAGGAGCTGGCTTGATTATATAATAATAAAGGTGTGATTAAATTGAATGAACATTGAGTGAACATACTCGTATTGTTAAAATGTTAGTAGGCGTATGCTCGTTATATTAAGCGTGTGGTAAAAGATGGAACGTAAAACCGGCGCGAGGTGCTCCCGCTGGAACTGGCCCAGGCGGTGCACGTCAGCTCGACAACGACCATCAGGCAATTTGGTTATTTGGGGTCGCCTATAAACCGATAGCGAGCGTACTGAACGCAATCCACCACTCGCGACTATAAACTTTACGAGTCACGTAAAAACGCGCTCAAACGTCGACTCGCTGCCATAAATTTATGCTAATGTATTCTTTATAGGAGTTTAATGTGTATTCAGAAATTCCTTCATTATTTATGTATACGAATGAACCGGTAAAGTTAATTTTAAAGTCGCGCAGCGCCCCACGCTTTACGCGCTCGCTGGCGATTAGTTTTTTCGTAAGAGGTTTTTTTTTGTACGCCCGCTTCCGACTAACGTGGATGCTCGTTCTCGGCTGATTATCGTTTTTATTTTTACGGACATTCGAGACCGGTTTAATACGGCGTACATCCTCGAGTATGAATGAGCTTCTTTCATGCGGGACCGGTTTTATAGCCATCGCGAAACGTTCGACATCCAGTTGGACGTTACAAAGTTATAAACTGACAGCGTAATGGGACTTAAAAGTAAATGGCACGCGATAAAACTTTTCGATGACAGCGTCGTAAAGCGCGGTCGGGTGAAGTCGGATGCTTCGATAAAAGTGGAAAGTGTCGCGTGTAAATCACGTAACTTTTCAAAACTATTATGCCTGAAATATAGTCCGAGCTCAATCCGTACATTTCCGAGCGGCGGGCGGTCTATTTATCTATTTCCCCCGCTTCCGCCCCCGAGCGTCCGGTTAACCGCCCCCCCCTTCCGGTTAACCGGGCGGCAACGGCGCGGCGCGCGGCTAAACGGCTCGTCGCGTGACCGCAGACAATAAGCCCGGGCGGCGTTAACAGCGCGCCTGTGTGTTGCCACTTTATATGTTACGTCAGAACGACACCCCCCCTCCCCCGTGCCGCACGCCACCCGCCGCCGACCGCTCGCGAGCTGCACGGTAGCCGACAAGTCGAGTTGTCGGCGCTTGTACTTGTTTAGCGTCGGTGTCGTGGCACCCGCCGACCCTCGTACCGTACTCAATTGCCTTTTTCTTGATCTCGACCCATCTAATAGGATAAAGTACAGATTAGCTCTGTTCGTTTTCTGTCAGAAATATAAAAGGTTCACTCACTTATTGTACTGATACTTTCAAAAATAAATCAAAATATACATATATGTGTATATTATTTAGAATTGGATAAAAAGTTAATAACATTTTTCAAAGAAAGTTTACAATATCAAATTAACAAGCAACAATGCTACCTAACCGAACATTGTCTACACAATAACTTGGAGTTAAGAATGTGACAATTAACAACTCGATACAATTATCCAATAACAGTACTTAACTTGCAAAAATAATTACATAACGATTAACTATATTGCATGAGCGCAGCAGACCGCAAGCTAAATCTATTAAATTAACAATCGACCACAAATGGCCCTCCAGCGAACGACTCCGCCGTGTAACATAAAATACATCTAATGGAATCCGACACGTTACATTACATTACGCAGCGCTTGCCTCTCTGGGAATAACACTACTTGAAATTCGATACCAAATGCCGTAGATATCGGGTGGTCGTAAAATTAGGCCCTCCGGCATAACCTTCACACGAACTACATTTAACGTTCGGCCAGACCTCACACTACATTCCCCTTTACGTCCCTTGCGGCAATAAAAAGTCCTCGTGGACACTTCAGCGACGAACCTATCAGATGTCTTATAAACTTGTTCCGTTCGAGATGTGTCATAAAGTTTCATATACGTACCATTTTAATCTCACCAACGATGTATTGTTAATGTAGTAAATTGGTTTTGACGGTTGCCGGGATATTTACTACGGGCGACGTTGGTAATAATTCGCACATCTAACTCGTTACTTGTGTTCGTGGCACGATAGTGCGAAACATATGGACGCCGTGCACACAAAATTATTTTGTGTCTGTGTGTGTGTGTGTAAGGCGGGCGTCGGGCAGTAAGTCACAGCGGGCGGCGACAGGCGGCAGAGTGGCGAGCAAATTAACAGCCGCTTGCCACTAGCCTATAACTTAGTGCCTCGTAAAATTAGGCCCCGTTAGCCCCTCCAGGCATAAACGAGCCGTACTAACGCTCCCCGAGGATAGAGCCCATTTCTCATCCGACCCCAGTTATTAGTTACGACACACTTTGTTATTCTACTATATGCGATAAACAGAACTTAGTATTTTTTAAAAACGTTGAAACGAAACTAAATATTGGAATTCTATTTGGATAGCAGAAGGAACCATGTATATGAATATTTACACACATATGTACAAATCTTTGCCCATTTCACACAAATAGCCCGAGCTTAGTGGCTTAGCACGCTTCAAAAGGCATCCAGCGTCAACACGGATCGTCGCGAGCACTGGACTGAATATCGATAATCTGAGTTTCCACACTTGAAAGGATCTGCGCCCGCCGACGGCGCGCTCGGATTTTCAGCATTAATTCATGGCGTAAACAAACGTTGTTTTATGCGGAATATACAACGGCAAGAATCACGAGCGCGGCGGTCGGTCGACACGTATATGATTATTTCATTAGTTCGTATTTGCTCGCTCATCCAAATGTTGCATCCGCCCTCTACCCCTCGCCCGCCGAGGCCGAGGGGGGCGATGACCAGTCCCGGAGCTAATCATGCGGTCAGTTTGTTCTGCCTCAGCGTGTTTTGATATTGATATTGATATTGACTGTAGCGCTCGCCTCGATGCGCGCCGATTTATTTGCGAACAATGATCGATTGATCGTTGTACGTACGTACGCAGCTCAACCGTAAACGTTTTGATTATGTTTACTGACTATTTATTTGTTGGATAAACGAGAGCGCTTATACCGTAATTCGCACCGCTGTTTCCGCCTGAAATGAATGTATGTATGTATATATATTTTTTGTTCTTTACAGAGAAATTCAATATCGCCGGGCGAAAGAGAAAAATATAGAACGCGGAGTCCAGCGGAACCAGACCACAAGAAAATGAAAAAAGAAGAGAAAGACATGGGGCATGTAAGTAAAAAACGGGTGTATTTAACCACAAAGTGGTCGATCAGCTCGTGTAATTCGAGTACCAAAATTAATATGAACCAAACACGAAGTTCTTGATCGTAATCTTAATAAATGAATACGGCAAGACGAATGAATACGTGGTGTTATAGCGATATTAATTGGTCGTTTACAGGAATTAGTAGTAGATGACGCCAGCGAAGAGCCCACGTCCCCTCATAACGGTGCGCCCTCGCCCCGAGAAAATGGTCTCGACAAATTGCAACCCAAAAAGGAACACCCCCCTCACAGTCCGAGGTAATTATAAAATCACGACGATTTGAACATGCTGTGCGTACATCGAAATCAACAAAGCTATTCGTTAACATACAATACAGAATATTTGTCAAAAGATACACGACACTATATTGCAAAATAATAACAAGTCATAAATATGCACGTTTAATGTTTATATGCAATAAAATACTATTGACTATTATTTGTACGATGATGACAATGATAATAATGACATTGACGACATTATGATGATGTTGTTAAAGACACAAAATAATGTTATAAATATACGAATATTTTGAATTAACGTCAATGTTTCTGTATAATAAACCGATCCTACGTAGCTACTACTACTGAGAAATATTTGTTTCGTAACATACCACACAAGCGTACTAAAGGGTATGTCCAATTCGTTCATCTTGTTATCCGTTTAAAGGAAGCCGTATCGGGTCAACGAAGAATTTATCATACACAGAAATTACCTAGCTCACTTTTAATACGCTTTGGATTCTCTACTGTATAAGGAAGTAAGTGTATTTGAAGGCATGTAACTTGTAACGAGGTTATTTGAAATGTCAATAAATATTGCAAGATAAGTTATATCATGCAACATAGCTAGTTGATTTATCAAGTTATTAAAAAAAATCTTTTCACTTCCAAATTAAATTGTGTTTTTGGTAATATCTGTAGAACCGGTCGAGTTATTTCCTCATTATAATTTTTAAAGAACACGCTCTGCATTAAAATATACGTTTCATTGATATTTATGGCATTATTTAAAATGCTATGTACATACGTGCAGAATAAATAATACAGTACCAATAGGCGTTTATATCTGTATATGGCATTTCTATTCATTATGAATGCTGTGCTCTAAGCTATCCATTACAGAGATATAGTCACACATGTTGGAAGGTCGAGATTGTACAGTCGAAAGTTAAGCCGATTTTAAATCAATTACGTACACGCCAGTCCTGTTACAACAACGAGATTAGACACGCCTAGATGGATCACCCACGATAATGTTCACGCGAACTTATGGATGCGCTTACGATTTACGAGTGTGTAATCTCAGTGCATTAATGAAACACGTTCAGATCTCGCCGGTCACCGGACATGTCGTTTTTTAATTCACGGCATCGAAAACTTTACCCAACTAATCCGACATAGACAACATTGATTAGAGCATATAATATTCACGAAACTATTAAAATGGTTGACTATATTATATCATATAGTAATGTAATGGTTAATGTATGTATATGACTCGATTGTGTGGGTGTACATACATATATTTCCTGCGACAGATTGACACGATTCTGAGCTATAAAATTTGCAAATTGTAATTTTAGTCGAGCACAAAAAAAAAATTAACATAATTTATGCATTGGCTGTCTGTTCGTATAAAATTAACTCTCATTTTAGATACATTTAAATGTGTCCATTTATTATAATAAACATTTCTTATTCATTTTAATCGAACGTGTTGCGAGACCGGTTTGTTGATACAACGTAAAAATATACTTGTAAATTATACATCGAGGCTAAACATTAATAAGAATTCAACCTAAATATATTATTTGCTCAAACAGATCAGTCGTGTGCCGAACGTAAAGTTAAATTCCACGTATGCAACAACGACTACTAACATTTTAATGCGTATTTCATGTACGATACGAAGTTAATTGAATTTCTTCATTGGACAACAGCGTCGGCCTAATGAAGTAAAAAGCGTTTTGAACGGTCATAATACGAGAAGTACTTCTTTTTTATATTACGGTGTAAAATTGATATTTACGATGTCATTTCATTTGCCGTTCCAATAAATTACATTTGATATTATTGTTAAGGGTTTAAAGGTCCGTTGGGTTGAAGAAAAATGAGGATTTTATCATGCGCGACAGGGGAATAGCATTCGCGTTATTTGTTGCATATATTTTAATGTACGTAGTGTTTGTTGGGTTTTTTTTTCTGTTTTAATGAGGGATTTGTTTTGTTTTCATTTTTCATGACGTATACTCGTATGTAGTCGGTTAAACTTTAATTGTTCACTAAATTACAGTCTAATGTGTTTACTCCTTTCTAAGAAAATATAAACGAGGTGTCCAACAGTTTACCATTAAGAACCTTTGCTAAAAGTTTACAAAGCAAAGCTAAAAGTTAGCAAACCGCATTACAGGTCAGGCACGTCAAGTAATGCGTCAACGCCATCAGCGAAGAAGCTAGACGAGAAGCCCAGCACGCCGATATCCAAGCCGGTGACTCCGACGAGCGGCGCGAGCGGCGCGGGGTCCGCCGGAGCGCCCCTCAAGGCGGCGGTGAAGCCCCCGGCGCTACAGTACCCTTACCTCGGCAACGGAGCACACGACGCGTATGGACTGGCAGGGTATTCCGCGAGGGCGGCTCTGGCCTATGAACCCTTGCGCCCGCCGATCGGACCGGCAGCGTTAGCGCCCATCCCTGGCGGCAAACCGTAAGTACCTCCAGCTGGGTTATATCTTGTTATTATAATTCATTATACCTAGAGCCCAACATAATCAGTCCGTTAATTTTTTTATCTATCAATATTCCCTCACAATAAAAACTTTGAAATTCGTTAATAACATGATATCATTTATAAAAACAGTGTTCCAACATCATAAAATCATGTTGTTTATCTCGTACAATGTTGCAATTTTATATTGGTAATAAAATAAATAGATAAAAGCGTGCGTAGTGTACGTATGTATAATGAGAACGGTACGTGTGGCGCAGCGCGTACTCGTTCCACGTGTCGGCGGAGGGGCAGATGCAGCCCGTGCCGTTCCCGCCGGACGCGCTGATGGGGCCGGGCATCCCGCGGCACGCGCGCCAGGTGTCGGCGCTGGCGCACGGCGAGGTGGTGTGCGCCGTCACCGTGTCCTCGCCCACCAAGTACGTCTACACCGGCGGCAAGGGCTGCGTCAAGGTCAGTGGCGCCATCTACACCTCTCCGGGGCACTCCGCCATCTACCCTCCTCGATGTTTTCTTACCTCAGCATTTCCCTTTTGCTATTGAAAGAGTTTTATTAATAACAACACAATTGCCAAATTAAGTATTTTGACGTATTTTGACGTATGCGTCACGTAAAAAAATGTATCCCTTGTTTCTTTTTTGCTTTACGGTTACATTAACAGATATTAATAATACATCAACGTTGTCCTGTTCCCCCTCGATCCGGTCTAATAAGGAGCAATGAAGTAATGTCTATGTTTTTTCCAGGTGTGGGACATCAGTCAGCCGTCCAAGGCGCCAGTCAGCCAACTGGACTGCTTGGTGAGTGGGTAACTGTCAAGGTTCACGGTTTTTGTACTTTTTTAAAGATATTAATCTATCAAAGTATCGGTACTGTACTATAGTTGCATAGTCCATTGTTTCTGCTACTCATCTGATTTAGCAGTTGGTTGGTCATACAAAACAATCATACATATAAGTCGACGATGACCACACATCCATTTGAAAAGAAAAATTGGATGCAATTGTTAGTTGATATCAATTAGGTATATTTGATTTAATATACAAGAAAGAGCTTGGTTAAAAATGTTAGAAAGAAAAAAAATATTTTACTTGTTCCAACACAGTATCAGAGTTTATTTAGTTAGTACTTTAACATATTTAACATTAATTGTAATAATAATATCCAATGGTACATTGTTGTATTTCAGCAAAGAGACAACTACATCCGATCAGTGAAGCTGTTGCCAGATGGCCGGACACTGATTGTCGGTGGCGAGGCCTCTAACTTGTCCATCTGGGACCTGGCTTCCCCCACGCCGCGTATCAAGGCCGAGCTCACCTCCTCCGCCCCCGCCTGCTATGCACTCGCTATCAGCCCAGATTCGAAGGTAACAACGAAACTCAACAAGCTTGTCAAATCGGACAATCTTTTCCTTTAATTTTATCCCTTACAAGGGTCAAAACCCGTTTTATCACCCTCATAGTTCCAAATTCGTTTTTTAAACGAAATAGATGGACAAAGTTCTTACGTATTTAGTTGACTGCTCTTTTGTAATTTATCGTACCTGAACGAGAAGAAACAATGACGTATGAAATTATCTGCTTTGGTTCCGGTTCTTGCATCCAGCTGCCATTGACTCATATGTATATTGTATTGCAAAATCTGCTTTAACATTAATATTTATAACTAGCCGTGCCCGCGACTTTGTTCGCATAATTATTACATTCTATGGGATTTAGTTTTTTTGTATGAAACCTAAAACTTTTTCTACAAAAAAATTGCCTAACTCCCGTCAAAATCGGTCCAGTCGTTCCAGAGATTAGCCGGAATAAACAGACATACAAACAGTCAGACAAAAATAGTAAAAAATGTTATTTTGGTATATGTACCGTGTATACATACATCCATATGCATTTAGTAAAAAGCAGTTATTTAAATATTAAAAACAAACATTCCAATCTTATTTATTTGTAGTATAGATGGTATGTTTGAATATACAATTAAAAAATGTTAAACTAACGATTCTGTTTTCCAGGTGTGCTTCAGCTGCTGTTCGGACGGCAACATCGCTGTGTGGGACCTGCACAACCAGACTCTGGTTCGGCAGTTCCAGGGGCACACAGATGGGGCGTCCTGCATCGACATCTCCGCCGATGGGACCAAGCTGTGGACCGGCGGCCTCGACAACACCGTCAGGTGAATAACCTATACCTATAAACATAATTACATATATTTATTATTCTTATTTTAAGTATTATTCATTTATTACAGTATTTATTCTTATTTTAAAAACATTAATCTTTGAATGCAGGTATTAAATCTATATATAATACGTAACGCAAAAATTTTGTACTTCTTCTTACGACAATTGCACGGATGGAGGAGTAATGAAATTTTGCACACCTATAGTTTATATAACAAAAGGAATGCAGAATGCTAAAATGTATGTATGCATTACAAATACCTTAAATTGAATTAAATAAACCATTTATTATTTACATTCCTACTGTCAATGTCAGACATGAGACGGATTGTTGTCAATAAGTAGCACAGAGGAAAGATATATAAAATCATAGCAAAACATTAGAACTTAGACAACGCTCAAACTGATTTTTTTATTATTTACTATCGAATTTCGATCGCTACTGAGCCACTACTAACATCAAAAACTTGGCTGATTGTTTTTCTATGTCACTGAGAACTTATTTAAGGATAATTATATATTTCTCAAAATTAAATAATAACCATAATATTTGGTAACAATTAATGTAATAGAAATTAATTTTTATGTATGTTTTTTGTGTTGCAGATCATGGGACCTGAGAGAAGGCAGGCAGTTGCAACAGCATGATTTCAGTTCACAGATATTCTCATTAGGATACTGTCCCACGGGTGCGTTAGTCAGTTTAATTTGTACCATTGATTGTAGTATACCTTGTTAATCCTGAAACGCAATCGAATATTTTCGTGTCAAATATACGAATATTTATGTGATGAGTATTTGTTCTGTGTCTTTGATAATAAAATTAATAAATGGATATTTGTAATACATATTGTATGTAGGTTGTAGTTATGAGCAACAAAGATACACTCTCTAATACTAGCTGACATATTCCAAAACAAATCTCAAATATCTGAACTTATTATTTATCATAATGGCGTACACCTTACCATACTTTACACCAGACAATTAGCAGAGGAATACGACAATTAAATTGCGAGAAAAATGAACCGGTAATTACTAAATAAGTGATGTAACGTGTGCGGGGTGGGCGCAGGCGAGTGGCTGGCGGTGGGCATGGAGAACAGCAACGTGGAGGTGCTGCACGCGGTGAAGCCGGACAAGTACCAGCTGCACCTGCACGAGTCGTGCGTGCTGTCGCTGCGCTTCGCGTCGTGCGGCAAGTGGTTCGTGTCGACGGGCAAGGACAACCTGCTCAACGCCTGGCGCACGCCCTACGGCGCCAGCATCTTCCAGGTGCGCACGCCGCCATACCCTACCTTCATTTACCATATCAACCAAGACAATATCTGACTGATTTCTTAAATTTAGAAAAATATCATGGCCTATTAGAATGCCTCGTTGGTCGAGTGGTTGAAGCACGACTGCCGATCGGGAGGCCCTGGCTTCAAATCCCTGGTCTAGTACTATTGGATTTTTCTAATTTCGAATTTCTAGTAGTGACTCGGAGTCTGGATGTGTGTCCGGTGTATGGCAATAGGGTCATCACCTATTCCATTGTGAGACTTAAACGTAACTAGTGAAACGTGGGGGTGTACCACACTCCTCTGTCTACCCCTTCGAAGATTACAGGCGTGATGTTACTTTTTTTAAAAAAACGTCAAAAAATATATAATCTTGTTTATTTCTCTGTACACGTAGCTATTTAAATTTTTTTCATAAACAGAGTGAAATTTTATTAACATTGACATAATAATTGAATACTGTAGACTGTTCTCGAAGAAATGAAAAATATGTCAGCAGGAGCAATAATATACGATATGTGCGGGAAAGCTAGAACTAAACCATTATAGTGGTGTAATGAAATAAATGAGTTGAGCTCGCCTAATGTTCACCATTTTGACAAATTAAATTAACAAATATTGTAGTAAATGCTGACTTTCAAGCTGAGATAAAATGATTTATTTAATAAGTTCATATTTTTTGTGATTACAGAGTCTTATGAGATAGAATATTTTCCAATAAAATTTTAATGTTTTTAACTATAAGTAAATGGACATTTCTCGTGAAACATGTTAACACTCCACGAGACACATCTGACGGGGAACTCGCTTCAAACCTGTCGTATTGAAGTTTAATTATAGACATCTCATGCTATATTTAACAAATATCCTACTTTTATTTAAGAATTTTAATTTTGAAAATTTCTCGTTGTTAACAGTCAAAAGAATCATCATCGGTGCTGAGCTGCGACATCTCATCAGATGACAAATACATAGTGACCGGCTCCGGCGACAAGAAGGCCACAGTGTACGAAGTGATCTACTAACAGTGACAGTCTAACAAACAAACAAACAGACAAACGAACAAAACGGATCAACAAGTGACAGTGAGTGAGTGAGAACGTTCCGCGAACGTGGAGTGGAGTGGTGATATAGCTTTAGTGTATGTATAGAGAGTATCGGGAAGCCTGTACGTACTTATGCGACTTGTTTATATAGAATTAGTGTGCGCGGTTATGTTTATTTGTTGAGCGCCCGTAGTGTATGTTGGCAGCAGATCTCAAAATGATGATTTCGTTTCAATATTGTTGTAAAATGCTCATATTAAAGAAAAGATATGCGCAAATCACCCGTGTGCGGTTTTCTTGTTATTTACCCCATGTTGACTTGTAGCAAGGTAAGTATATTATATTTTTTACAAGGCCATCTTTTACCTACATGAAAAGGTATAGATTAATATCTATATCTAAAACTAATTTAACTCAGCCAAATTTTAATTACTGAAAGCAAAAACAATATTTATATTACTCGGTTTTTCGTTTTTATGTGTTTTATCATTACAATAATACAATCCCAGGTACACAAAAAAAATATACATTTTATTACACTGTGGTATTATTGTCATTCATAATTAACCCCCTAACGAAAGAATGAAGGAACCCCCCCCCCACTCATAGTTAACCCCCTAACGGTACAATAGGTATAGCTTTTGCTTACGCACAAAAATTTTAGCAAATCTAATGCAATTTTTTTTTCTATGCGAATACGAATCGGGTCAAATTACATAATTTTTATTTTAAGTTTAAACATTAAAGCATGAACAATATTTATCACACATCGGTTATAAAAGAAAATGCACCATATAAAGCCAACTAATCTGTATAATAAAAATATTCTGCGCGTAGGAATATACAGACAGATACTTTGTCGCAAACAATATGTAGTTCGTCTTCCTTTCACCATAAAACGGTAGACCACAATGTGCTAGTTCCTAAATCGGCGTATTAATAAAGTATCTCACGTGCTGCAGATATAACAATTATTTAAATGTAATAAAAGGTTATAATGAATATTTCTGTGTTTTATTCATTTAATACTACTATATCGTCACGCCAGGTCCCTTACGGAGCAGCCGGGAATCACCGATCCAACGTAAGTATTTTGATTATGATTTACCTTCATGTAATTTTTGTTGAGCTTTCTTTGACTGAATCAGAGTAAGAATTTCCCACTCAAAGTAAGTACTAAGAAGGGTAAACCCTAATAGCTAACTCCTTAAATGTATAATAACGCTTTAAATTTGTAATATCCTTTACATTTACTCGCGCGCCCTCTCTCGTCCGCGTCATAACTACCCGTATTACTTTAAACATCGATGAATACTTATACAGCCTAAAACCTATATAAATCCTTTTATTGTAGTCATAATGACAAGAGTAAAAAATATCTGTTTAAATGTATAAATGATCCTTATGTATAATAAAAAACAGTAATTTTGAAACGTTTTATACAATATTGGTTGTACAATATTATGCATTTGTAGGTTATTATTATTATTTTAATACTAGCAAAATAAAAATAAAAAAACATTTTATTTCTTATTTTGTTATTAGTCGGTATCTACCTTTACCAAAGAGTGGAATAATAACTTTAATACATACGAACTAGCATGTGATACATATCGAAACATTCGTGTAATTAATTATTAAACATTAAAATAATTAATGTTAAACATAAAAAAATTACAAGCTGACCCCACATGACAGTACATACCATAAGTTCTTATCTTGTGAAATATCCCGTTTATTTTTTTGTGGCCAATGCATTCGAAATGTGAATTGACAAATATGTGTAGGTATAAGGTTTCCATTGGTCACCTGCAAAGCATAATACAACATGCTAACGAGCTTTTTATCTACGTCATGGGCGATATGTTAGTATGTTCTGTTTTATACTAATCCTCTATCTGTTCGAACATTTGCCAAACAATTGATGAAATGGTTCATAAATATCTTTATAACGAACATTACAATGATAGCTCTGACAAAAAAACTTGTTACGGTTCATACTAATTGACAATGATTCCTTTGTTGAGGATTTCGATTAATTTGTTAACGTACCATACCGGCATTAGCAAGTACCTAACTTTGTCTCTGGATGACTACATAAATTTATTTGCAATGTTTATATATAGACAAATTTCCTTTTTTTTAACCAATATTTATTTAACAACAGCACGATAATATCGCATTTGATACGCTTAGGTGTAGCGTTTGAAAACAAGTTACATTATTTATTTTCTTTATTACATATTTAACATACCGTGCATTGATCGGTAAGTGTTGTGTTTACATTAATTAATAAGAGTACAGTTCATTGCTAATGTGGTATTTTCCATCGCTGTTATAGAAAACAAGTAAGTACGTGTATTGGAACAGTGTGCTGCCACGTAACAGATCCTCCGCGCAGACGCCGGCGGTGCCAGCCACCGGACGTTATCGGCATTATGGACTATTATGTTTCTACGTCACATCACACATGAGCATGAGGCCCTTGTTACTACCATAGTATGTAGAATAAGTATGTCACAAGCACATGTTACTATTGTATTGTGTGTAATGCTGACCATAACTCTCGCACACGTAAGATTTACGGTACCTACTCTAATGCTTCTGTATACTATTTTTAATGATGTGTGCTTGTGCAAAGTGCAGCTTTTAGTAGTACATATATATTGGTAACGAAAAGCAACTTATTACTTAGTAGGTCTTAACAAACATTTTAATCACTTTTTAATTTACTACCTACTTTGTGCGAATCTTAAGATTACACTACAAATGGGGTAATATAGATTGCTCTAGGTATTCGCACGCCTAGATGCTTCGCTAATTTGACGAAAAAATCAGTCTCACTCTTTTTAAGGCGACAGCGCATTATCCTCCCAGAGTCGTCCTAACTAAATCCCCACCATCAGCCTGTGAAGCCCTAGGAGAAAATTAATAGAGCCAGGTACAGAAGACAATTCGATATGAAAGTTATAGGAACCTAAAGAGAGTGTAATTTATAAAAAAAAACTACACAAGTACTAAATTAGTTCCTTAACCGTTTGTCCTGTACTTATGCTCTAGACGTGAATCAATTACCTACTGCTTGAACGAACTGACCTCATTCTTTCTCTTTTTTGTTATTGTTGGTAAACTCTACAATACTATATATTATGTATGTAATATGCAACTGTAATATGCAGATATTCATTTTCCTCAGAAAACAAGATTTGGAACCAAATAAAAATAAGTACATCAATTTATAGACCTGTGTTACACTTTAAAAGGTGTCGTATAGCGATGTAAATATCTTAAACATCGACGTAAATAGAGCACAAAGTAAGTAATTGGAGAGGTCCCAGCACCAGATGGTGGCGGTGCC
>DWEC01000188.1:0-19854 GCA_018245735.1 Microceris miodesmiata
TTAAATATCACTTGCTAACGGTGAAGGAAAACATCGTGAGGAAACCTGCACATCTTGGAATTTATAAAAAAAAAAAAATATTTTCTGAGGTGTGTGAAGTCTGCCAACCCGCACTTGGCCAGCGTGGCAGACTATATGGCCTTAACCCTCTCAATATGAGAGGAGACCCATTATTCCAACAGTGGAATTATAATGGGTCGATTATTATTTATTATTTTATATTTTAATTTGACATTATTAGTTCCTTCCTACCTTTAGTTCCTTGCCATCTTTTTTCGTTATTGTGATCTTAATGAGAATCAAATCGTATTGAAATAATTCTAAAATGTTGGTCATAAATAACAAACACAATCATTTATCTTCTATTTCATTGGACTTTTCGGCAAAAAAGTCTAAGCTTTTGCCACAAATAGATAGTACAGATGTTAAGATGTCATAAGATTCCATAAGCCATAAGAATTATCAATTTTAAGGCGACCAGGACAGCCTATGACTGCTCTTGAATAAACAGTTTTAAACAAGGGAAAACTATGAAAGGTTTTCAAATTAGCTACATTTCGTTTAATTTAAAATAATCGAACGTTATTACCTATACGTCTGTAATTATTATGGACTGAATTTTTACTACGCCCAAATCAATTTATACGAACACTTTACCTTTATCGAGAAATATTACAAGTAATAGTATACCACTAAAATTAGATTTGGATCAAAGATATCTAATATTTTATTAATGAATGGATAAGTGGAACGTTGTATAGTATTTTGTTATAAGAAAATGCTTAAATAATTCATTGCTTCTTGTAATTTGAAACTTTGGTAGGAATATGCTATAGATACTTAATATCGATAAAGTGACTTGTCGAAAAAATCACCATTTACTGGTGCACGGTGTACAGCAATAGGCTCACCCCCTATTCCGTGGGAGACAATATAAAAGGTGAAGCGTGGGTGTAGACGCCTTATATTGTATTAATTGGTCGTTAGTAATATTTTGGTTCGAAATAAAGATCGAATGAAAAATAAGTAATCAAAACTGAAATCAAAACCTGGGTTAAAGATTACATTTGTGAAATATTAGATAGTTCTAAATCACTTAGTATCAGAGAAAACTTCGTTACAGTACTGTCTGGCAACGCCTGCACAGATGTCAGGAATAATCTCCGAGGGGGAACCGAAATATATTTCAGTCCAGAAATAAACATGGAAATGCAAGGGAGCGTAGAACGCGTATTTCATTGTGTCTAGAACTAATCAATTCTTGTTTATTCCACATCGATCTTAGCTTCAAGGGCAATGCATTATTTTTAGTTGAAATATTTAGATAAACTGTATAATTAAATATCATTAATAATAACGTAGTTATAATCGATGTGATCGATTTCGACCCTGATTAAGTGAAAATCAGGATGTGATTCAATGCGGTGTGAATAATACTGTCTAAAATGGAAAAGAATGCGTTATAAAAACTTCTATCTTTTGTAAAAACACCCAAGTATTTGCCATATATAGGTAATTGTATCGGATGAGCACTGTATAACTTAAATTAGTTAATTAGCAAGCTGATCAACTTGCTACCGCCAATCCAGCGTGGGGATTATGGACAAAAATCCCTTAGAAGAAGCTAGCATTGGATTTAGGCTGTTGATTTTGATGATATTTTCTACACAATGTTGCCATTAGAATTGACAAATTAAACTGACGAACTGAACGTCAAACAATAGGATAATGAGTCGGCCTGTAAAAAACGCATGTTTTTGTTTTAATTAATTATGATTTTTTTTTCTTAATTTCATGTAAATAGCGTGAGTGTGAATCTGGCAGATACAAATTTGCTAGAAGTTTTATTTGAAACTCTCCATATTCTCAAATTTTTTTAAGTGTTTTTTCATCAGTCCCGTATTGCGCAGAAGGGTGGGTAGGTGCGGGTAGGCAGAGAAGTGTAGAACACTCTACAGTTTCACCTGTTATGTTATATGTCCGAGCGTTGAAAAGGGGCCTACTAACGTACAACGGGCATAAATCCTTAATCCGTGCTACTATTTGAAGTTAAAAACTCAATAATATTTTGTCCGACGCGGTTATTGAACTCGCGTCTTATTTCCAACCACTACTATGAACGAGGTAATCAATTTTGTTAGAAACATAACTAATATTCTATTATTTTTTAATTTTACTGCGCCACGGTCCAAGCTTTGGACCGACTTACGAGAAACTTATGCAACTAGTTTCCGGCTGTAAAATTAGACGAAGGCCATAAACTTACTTTCCGTACTTAAATGCTCAAACTTAATTAGTAAGAATCCTAAAAGTGTACTAAATGCCATTATATTTGAAGATGGGAAGCATAAAATGGAGTCATAAAAGTAACAATTCATACCGCTGTTTAAGTTTTATGACAGACTCCTAGACCGTTTTGCCTTCAAAACAAATATTAATTTCCTGTTCAGAAGTATTACGGCTTAGTTAAAATTCTTCTTCGAAATTTCCAGAACATTGGAAGGCATTAGGTGTTACAAAAAGTTCAATAAATATTGTTAAAAAACAGGCGTGGATTTTATAATACGTTTCGAATAAAGTCCATTTTCATATCCACGTATTTATTATCAAAAATCTGAAAACAACAGTAATTGTTCTTTTACAGCGAAAAACATAAATAGGTAGACTCAATATTTGTTATAAAAAAATAAGCCAGGAACGTTCCGAATGTTGTGTTTTATTACGAAAAATAGAGTTCGACTCAATGGGGAATTACGTAAAAATAGAGCAAACGTTTTTACGATCTCCGCCGGTGAAAATCGGTAAATCTTCCTATAGACAACCGTTCCTGGTAGTCGACAGATAAAAAACAATACAGTTTATCTTTCATTTCTTTTTCTTTCTTTCTTCCCTCTAACTTCCCTCCTTTTATGTTCCGTCCCGAACAGACGCAATCGGTAAATCAAATTGGACTGGCTTTAAAACAATCTGGATTGAAACGGAGGTACATTAGGAGTTTTAGATAAATTGCCAGCTTCAAATGCACTTTCGCTCGATTTACAATATGCTTCCATAGGTATCTAAAATATACTTTTAAAGATCGCTCACTCGTTCTACTTTCATAAAAAATAATTCTCGCATTCAAATTTTTACCGAAACAAAAACATCGACAATTTTTTTTTACAATCTTCTTTCATGCTCTGTACATATTAAATTAAAGTAAGTAATTTATGCGGCGGTTGTTAGACGATTCAAATATATGTATTTAATTGTATTAAATTCGAATGGCAATATTGTGTGGATAATATCATCATCATCATCACCAGATTGTTAAATGCCACTGCTGAACATAGGCTTTTCTCAGTTTTGTGGCTATTATCCCCCCGCTGGACATGTGGTATGCGTATCACAAAGCAAGGTTCTCTTACTGCCTAGGCTGCTGCCCGTAGGCGGCCAGGGCATTTAAAACTCCCTGTATCTCGGCATTGGGTCGGGCGAAGTGTTATTTCTCTGCCCCGACAAAGATATACTAGTAAATAATAATTACCCAGTAATCACTATAAACTTATCACATCACTAATAGTTCTAGTTAGAAGCTTTATCGTAGACTTTCAAATTAGCATCTGTTAGCCCTGTCATTTGGCCTACCAGTAAATTTAGCAAATATAAAAATAGCATTCAATCAGTAACATAGTAAATTTTAATTAGTTTTCATACATATTTTTAGAATTTTTAATGTCATTGTTTTTGTCACAGCATATTTTAATGCGGACCAAATTTTCGCTTTATCGTTGAAGTAAATTAATTTAATAACTCCATAGGTAAAAATTTACGTAAAATATTACCAGACTAATCATTTACTGGCATTTTACATTTTTTTTGAATTGACAAAAAATTCGTACCTCTAAGGTAGGTACCTTAATTTTTTAAAACCTGTCTGCAGTGTCTTAACTGGTTCACGTTTTCACAAGTTTCAAAACTTGTCAAGCGCCCATGTCAATCAAGATCTCCATTAATATATCGTCGTAACTAGTTTTTCTTGTATAAAATGTATACCTTTGCTTTATACAAGAAAAACTAGTTAGAATATGGGTTACCTGACACAAAAAATTGGTGATCAATTTAAAACAAAGCGTTAGACTTTTAAAAAGATGAAATATATACTTTGAAACTGGAATAGAATTTCGAACCCGAATAAATACCTTAAAAAATTTCTTTTTTAGATGCATAACATACTAAATTTACTAGAACGTAATATATCAAATTTCTGAGAATACACATAGGCAGTGTGTATTCCCAGAAATTAACTAAAGCGCTTGGAATGGACAACAATCTTGTTTTCACTGTGAATCGAATAGAGGAATCCTATTAAAAAGATGCTTATCTATTTAAATTTCGACCGATCTACATCTTCTTCACAAACCAGTATACAGTAGTTAAAGGAAAAAATATTACAAAAAATCCTTCGAGAATCGAACCCACGCCCATTATTACCTGCGGTTATATTTCTATCAAAGAGTCATTATGGTGTCGGCAGTCCATTTCTGAGATTTATTTTTTATATAGATATTTTTATATTATTGAGATGGGAAATATGAGTAGCTTAGCTTCACTTTTGATTTCGGGGAACAGTGGTCACTGTAGTTCATAAATACATGAACATGAAGTAAATGATAGTAGGTCCAACTATTTGCATTGTTATTTTTCGGTTGTAGTAGGCAGATACGACACGAGACTGCATTACTTTCTATATCCAATGACATTTATTATGTCTGTATAAATTCGCAGTAAATTCGTTATTAAAAAAAATCATTTTTTTTACTCAAATGACTCATTTAGTGAAGGTAAGAGTAATTTCCACAATTCGAAGAAACTACTAGAAACATCTGGCAAGTTTAGTTCGCCGGAGTCATCCGAAGTTGACCCATAATTTACGCTCGTAACTCCCAAACAAAACCTACATACGTGCTCGGAGTAAGTAATTGGGGTAATTTGGAGGGGTTGCATTGGCTGGATAAATAACAAAGGTAAAATAAACAGTGTATGAAGATGCGAGCTGGATAATAAGCAGTTCTTTCTCTACTTAGCAATTTGTCTGACTTTACACTTAGGAGTTTGAGGAAACCAATCATCTGCTAGATATTATATTTTGTATTGCCTAAGCAATACAGACCTGTTGTAATGCAAAAGCTGAGCCAAATTACAATTGACCTATAAAGTTAGGCAATCCTTTCAATAGTCAACTCTTTAACCATTAACGGTGTCATTGTTGCTGTAAAAGTGTTGTATGACGAAGATGGTTAATTCACGATTAAGCATGAACAAAAGAAAGTACCTATTATGTTGAAACACTTCCAATGAAGCATACGTATGTATGATAGATTTTATCACCTTTGGGATGCGATCATTGAACAGTGCCTATTGTTTTCATATCTGACACAGCGTTTCACGTGTGGCATAGGGGTGTACATTTCTCGTGATACTCGAGGTAAGCATAACAAAAGCAGGTGCTAGGTAAAAATAACACGTGACACTTGGACGATATATCGCATTACGTGTGCGATAAGATTTTGCAGTTTCTGAGCCGAGAATGAAATGTAATAGCTACGAGTATTTGTTTCATTGATTTTTATAAACTTGTCCTTTGTGGATGTCATGTTGTTGTGGGGGCTTTTTAAAATAAAAAATAAGTATTACATCTTACTGTTGTAACCAAGGACGTGAACATCAATCTGTCCTAAACTGACCGTGGTTCATTGTTGGACTATTTTTAATTTGCGCTAATCGTATTCCTTCTACACTGTACTAAGCTTCGTCAATGCACCATAATGGTAAACATCATCTATGTAATCATCATCATCGATCGATTCGTAGCAGTTACATAAAATTTTGAGATGTTTCTTATACGCATGATTTTAGTGAGAAATCAAGATCGATTACGGCGTTTGATTGATCACGAACATAATATGTAGATGCGAAATAAAATACCACTAAAAATCGAAATTCTAAGCAAATTGAAAAACCTTTATAGTTTAGAAATCTTTTTACACTCACATTTAGCTACAATAAACGATTTCACCTTATCCTTTAAGACCTTCTTTGGTAAAAACATCTCGTTCGATGGAACGCTGATTTAGATATCCCGTTTCCAAAGAAGCCTTTCCGGCATCCTAGACATTAGTTGTACATCCGCCGGCTTTCGCAATCTACGTATGCTTGTAATAAGTGTTACAGCGACGTTCATACTACTCAACTAGTGACAAGGAAGCAATTGCAAGTTAACTTTTGCTGTTAATTGTACAGTTTGAACATCTAGTTACATTAAGTTGTACAACACGTCTCAGTTGTACCGTTTAAGTTTCGTGCATAACATGATTGTTTGTTGACTTATTATTGTTCGTCGTGAAACTAAATTCTTGCTTTATTTGTAACAATTTCCTAATTGCATGTGAGTTGGTTGGTAGATTTTCTTGGAAATTCAGTTTGATATGTTTATCATTTTATATTCCCCATCTTATTGTTACAACTGCATTCGTCGTTATCGCATTTTCTAAGGACATTAGTAACTGCGTCCTCAGTAAATATCAAAGGATTTGTATAAACAAATTACTTCTACTAATTTTGGTTTAGGTAGGTAAATAAAAAGGTAATTATTTTCGCTTTTTGAACGTTGCTCTGCTGTTGACTTCAATTTAAATTGGCAATTTCGTAAAAATTCGCCGAATAATTTCTCGTCTTCAAAGATTCTAAAACCATCTAAACAGTACAGAGAAAATAAACCTTGTGTTACTTAAAGCACACCTTACATAAGACTTAAAACGTTAATTGCACGTATTCCACCCACAGCGGCTCTATCTAAACGCGTTTCGTCGCTAGTGTGGACATCCCTTAAGTCCTGGGTTTAGTGTTTAATGGATACAAACGGGTTGTGTGGGAAAGCTAATGGTATTTGATGTTGTAAAGCACCTAATTCTTTTAAACTTTATGCTGCTTATTTAGAGGTTTAATGGATGTATGTTTTTATCTCTCGAGTAACTATTGCCATTATTGTAGTAATTTTTTTGTGCATTACTGCCCTCTTTAGCCTTACTTTCTTAATTCTTGAAAGCTTTTTTAGGGATCTGCGAAGGTGACATATGTATTAAAGAATCGTGTACAATAATATTGGTCTCCATTAATTTCACACGTGTATAGTTTCTAAAGGAATATTGTGATCATATTTTGTACCACCGCCACATCGTTTTTCATTACGAAAATCTCTGGTACATATGTATGTTTATGGTTTGTTTCCTCTGCATGAGTTGATACGTTGATATAGATATATAAAAAAATTAACTCATATATTTTATTTAGCATTACGCTCGCTAATGTTGACTATAGACTTTTTTGAATTTCTATTTTTGACTTTTTTAATAACTTGTTTGATAGCTATAAATACTTTTTAATTTTATATTTGATTAATAGCCATTCTCTGTTGATCACTTTTGAGAGTGATATAACAAAATACATTGTTTCAGTAGCTGACGATAGTTTCGTTTGTAACGCTCTCAGAGACCTTTTAATGTTTAATTTTTGTATAACCCTGATACTTTCTGCGTACAACTGTAATACTTTAAAACCAAGTGCACAACTAACACTGCTATTTAATAAAGAGTAGACGTAATCTTCAGAAAATCTATTCGTCTCGCAACAAATTTAACACGTCGCGCTTGTGTTAGTACGCGTTGTACATTATATTACGAGCAAATCTAGCCAGACCGAAATAACTGGCACAACTACCCTTCATAACATGTGGTGTTGAGTAAAACTTACAAGAAGTATGTGACAGTACTTTATAAGTCAAACAAGTTCACCGAGTCGTCAAATAAACAGGATTTGGTACTCGTAATGTGTGAGCCGAGCTTTATAAGACACTCGTGTCTATCCTGTATCTAGATAGAACTAACGTAACAAAAACATATACCACTCCTGTAATTCCTGAAGAGATAGGGAGGGGAGTGCGGTACACTGGCATAATTCTCTGATTACGTTTTTCGTTCCATGGAGGTGGTGAGTCTTTTGCCAAACATTGAGCACAGATCCAGACTCCGAGCCACTACTAGAAATTTCATCTAGAAAATCTTAGAGTCCAATTTTACCCGGCCCGGGATTCGAATCCAGGACCTCTCGATAAGCAGTTGCGCTTTGGAACCTCTTGACCAACGAGGCAGTTACGATAGAATAACTTAAATTGAAATAAAAGCAGCAACATAAAAGAATGTGCCATAACGGTCATAGACCACACCGATAACCGAGGACTCGTGGTTTAATCGTAAGTATATAATACCAGTATGGCATATCACCTTATCGTTTTACATTCCTGTTAAAGCAACATGAGCTTCGGAGACGTGGAATAATCCACATGCCTGGAAGAATGGAAGATATACTCCACAATGTTAAATACATATAATTTTAAGTTAAAGGAATTGAGATATAGCAAAGATGTAGCAAAGAGATAGCAAAAGTTGTAAGACCTATAATTATGAAGATATTATATTTTAAGCAATATGTAGGTATATGTATGATTACGCAGACATTTTTCTGATAATAAATATGAAGCCGGAATAATGAGGGCCTACGACGAAATGGCAAAAACCTTAAGAACGTTTCCGAGGTCTATTATCGGGACATCCAGCGTTCAGTGGTGGGTGAAATTTAATTGATTATAAAACAATGACATTTGGTACAAATATAAAAAAACATACAGCAATCACATGATTAATGATAACATTTATTATATCGTGCTTTCCTCACTTTGAAAAATATCAGGAATCAGTTTTCAAAAGCTGATTTAATTTTGACAAATTTAAAGTTCAATCCAAGTACTAACTTTTTTCTTACGCATTTGTTGTTGAAACTTTTTTAAAGCGATTATACTTAAATGCCCTTATTACCTACTCATAAAATGACGAAAAAAGTTTTCTGCTAAAAATAAGTACTAGTGACATGAAACTGGTTTTAAATACAGTGCAGCAAGATAAATGCAAGTCGTAATGAGCACACAAATTGCTCATAATAACTCCAATAATTTCAAATCATTGAAATAATACTCTTGTCTCAGGAAGAACGACAAATTGACCAGCGATTACAAGCGATAGCGAAATTATGCTCACGATGAATCATTTATTTTAAATACACCTGTAAATCTAAACTCAGTTCCGTGAATTACTAATATATATAACATTTTATACTTTACTACTGAATTATTAACAATTACGCATGAAAATTGACATGTAAAAACAAAAAGAAAAGGCGTCTGAATTAAAAAAAAAACAAAACATCGCGTCAGTAACCACGAATAAGTAGACAGATGTGTGGTACCTGACCCGGGCATCGAATTTAGGATATCCGGGCTAGTATTTGCGACTGCTACCACGCATCTAACGAAGCAGTCAAAAATTTAACAAGTAGAACGGTAGCTGTCTCAGTCGTACCCATTGCTACCTAGTTGTTATGATTAATTCGGCTAACAATAGCAAAATGCTATTTCTATGCATCAAGAGGGATGATATTAAGAATTTCAATAATTATTAGTTAGCTTCTTATTTAGACATTTCAAAATTAGCTCTCAACTCGTAACTCTTTGACAGTGGCAGGAGACCCTAAAATTATTATATATTTTTGCGTTTTGTGGGAATTATATTCTGAACTGATTATTTCCCGTTTCGGCTACAGGTGTTATTATGTATTATTTCTCTTGAGAATTTTTATTTACTTGCTTTTCAAAAAATAAGCATGTCTTAATGTTTTTAAATATACCCTTCACTGTTCTTCGAAATTGAGTTGCTATTTGTTATTTATTATTTGTGGCTCAACTACAATTCGGTGAAATCTTTAGGACTTAAAACATCATTATCACCCTGTCTAAGACCACAGCTGGACATAGGCCTCCTCTGCAGTGTTTTTCACCATAATCCCCACCCCGGGCATGCTAGTTGGGGATTGTAGAGCCCCGTATCTCGTACCGCCTTCGCTGCCTGTAGGTGGTCAGGGCGTTTAACCATGCTTCAGCACTTAAAGCGTAAATTACAATTATACACAGCATATGAATCCAATAATTTTAGTTACAATACTATATTTTTTATATTTTTATTGTGCACTTATAACATGTATAGTTGGTGGTTAAGACAGTTCCCCGAATGTTTTCTTGTTAAACAATTAATAAGAGGTTAGTAGAAGTATTGAAGTATTTTTTTTTTAGTAGAAGTAACAATGATTTTAAACTTACAATGAATTTATTCCAAAGAAAAGTTTAATAGAGTTGTTCTCCACAACTCTTTAATTGTGGTGCCTTTTGCAAACACACTTGAGTTTTAGTTAAACTACCGAATCGAATATATCCACGTTTTATCGCGTCTTAAAGCTTTTGTAAACATTTATACATTCGATAGGGCATTTTAGTCTAATTGCAAAAAACCGTTAAGATATTGGGACGTAAAAAGCTGCTTTGTTTGTGAACTTTTAGGATACCTAAAGTTAAAAAAAAAACGTAATATCACGCCTGTAGTCCCCTAGAGCGGTAGGCAGAGGAGTGTGGTATATTCTCACGTTTCGTCAGTTATATTTACGTCTAACAATGGAATAGGTGGTGAATTTAGTGCCATACACCGCGCCAGATCTAGACTTCGAAGTTTTACTGAAATGTACATCTTTCTATTACTTGTTTCAAACATACTTCTCAATAAAAATATAATCCGAGATGTTACGAAACTAAATTGTTTTATGAAATCGAATATAATTATTTATACGTCCTATAATAACTCTAAAAGTATTGAAGACCGAAAATGGTGCGGTTACTAAAAGGTAAGTGGTTTCTCAGTTAACTAGAGTAGAAATTATTACTTAATTTACGAGCAATAGAGTCTATTTTTGCCTGCGAATGGATATTACATCTCAGATAGAGCTTCCCAACGTAACCACAATGTAAACTCTACGATATATTACGTAAAAAGTTGTCTTTCTATCCTGTTTAAATAACCAGTGTTTGAGACATTCAATTCCGTACGTCGTGTAAACATGAGAGACCAACCTCTTCTGGATTAATTCAAAATAACTCCAGTATATATTAAACTTGGCTTTCCAGCGTGCAACTAGAAACGATAGCTCAAAACAAAATTGAGATTTATAACATACGACTGGTATTATTTGAACTGCCATTTGCTTTAAGGTAGTACAACGAGACAGTCTATCTAAACTGGTAGGAAGTCTAGTATATTCAAAACCTATGTACCGCTATGAATTGTTACAGCATAGAGATCAAGTTATACTAGTACCTTTGTTAGGACTTTTTCTACGGGTCAATAAACTGGTGTGAGCGAGACGACCGCATCAGTTATCGATGTGTGATGCTACTCGATTTGTAAATACGTATACATGGTGCTTATAAACATGGATTTAATGTGGTTAAGAAAAAGCAAGTAGTAAACGTCTAGGTGCTGCTGCAAAGTCTCATCATCACCTGGGTTGACTGGTAGAAAAAATGCCACATGGCATTAGGTCCGCCCGTTCTTACCAAAAATAAAGGATCAATAAATAAATATGTAAAGTAATAGGAATTTGGCAAAATGAGTGCTAACTAAAACGAAGATTTTTGATGTTTTGTATTAAGAATTATGACTAGAAACATGACGCATGAACTGTCTATGGATAAGCAGATACTCACAGTTTTATGCAATGCAAATCCAAATGTTTATAGGCGACGGTGACCACTTACCCTCAGGTGGTCAAAGGCCCGTATGCCTTACTAAGTAATAAAAAAAGTATGCACTTTATATAGTTTGTGTTGTGTGTATTCATCTATTACGGTGAATGCGTGTAATAAGTTCGTGTATATTAAAATATTTTTTTTTTTTAAGTTACGAACAGCCTGTATATTGCCCGTATGATGTGGAACGGTCCATATCCGCGCTCGCACCTGCCACAACATGTTGTTCTTAGAAAAATATACATTTTTCTACTGCCTGGTTCATCTTGCTACCATTTTTTCATTGTTAACCAGACGAAATGGTTTGTCAATTAAGAAACCAAAAAATCCTTTTCCGAGACAAATATTTCTAAAAAATAATATTATTATAACTAATTCAAAGAAATACTTTTTAGAAAGTATTGATGTATTTCATAAATAAAATTTTAACAACATTAACGTAGTAATGAATTCGATTATTTCAATTTTTTTTATAAAAATCTAATTATTATTGCGTACGTCTAGTGGAAAGAACAGAGCCGCTGAACAAATAAGCCTAGGATAAAAACCCATTTACCACGCATAATTATAATTTATAACAGCTGGGAATATATCTGAAAATTCCTTCGTGTGGAAACCTATATAATTCTCAAACTATCTTGCATATTTTCTGCACTGATTTAGCGGTGGTGTTAAACATAGAATTCTTAGCAGTCTATGTCCAATAACACCTTGTAGTCTTCTCAGTTCTTCTAGGTACGTACATCCATACTAAACTTCATCAAAACTAGCTTAGCAGTTATTCCGAGAAAACACAAGAGTGACGTTGTCATAGTTGTATGGTTTCTTTCTGCATTATCTATTGTATGTTCGGTGGTCGTAGGTGGCCAGCCTTGGATGTTTATCTCCAATAGTGGAGAGTTATTAGACAATGATGATGATGAACTTAAAAATATCAAAAATGTTGACATCAGAGATTAAATACCATTTTCAGAACGCGCTGTCATTACTTTTTATATCTTCTTTTGTGTGTTTCTCTGAGTAACTCATGTAACGAATTTACCAAAATCAACTGCTTAATTTACCTACCTACTACTACCTTCTAAAGCAGTGCAACTGCTTAATTCATGAACATTTTCGCTCAATATTAATGTCCTCAAATACAAATTGCTTATGGCATTACTTTAACTGACATAGCGTCTCCTTCATAATCGCTTATTCGTTTATTATTGTATCAATAAGTTTCGTAGGGTAGCCAGAGCATCGACCACCAAATATTTTTATAAGACTTGCAGAGCTTGTTCTACGTACGTTACTTTCTTCATATATGCACGTCGATTTCGAAGACTTCTGATTCCACCAGCCAGCTTTTGTCATTACCACTAATCAAATTTAAATGGTGGAGTGACGATATGGTTGGAGGATGCAGTGGTTGAATGCGAAGAGCTGAAAAGCGAGCCTAATGGCGTGCCATTGGAGAGGCCTGTCCAGCAGTGGACGTGAGTGGCCTGATAATTATGAAATTTAATTGAATAAAAGTTATAAAACAATGATATTTCAACGTATAAAAGATATAGTTACTCAGTTATTACGCAAGTTTATTAAAATAGCATCATAAATTATGCGCTTAGAAGTACGGAGTTCTTGAACTCGACGTAATATAATGCTGTCTGGATCTCATTACTCTAATACTCCGAATACTCAGAAATATTAGAGCGAGTGTAATAATATTACGAACTATATTTCTCTGCAACATTCGGTATAAATTGTGATAACCGAGAATATTATTTCATCGGGTTATAAAATCCTAAGCTTTTGTATTCAAGCGAATTATTATCATTTTATCTGCGGGTATAAATGTAGGTATTTATTTCCCAGCGAAGTTGCAATTCCGTTGAACTCAAAATTTCATTTGCCCTAGAGGGTAGTTTACGATGCGGTTATATGTACTGATAATAAAGGCTGATGCTGTCTAACATAGCTCTCGACTAGATTCTCTGGGGTAGCAATGAGTATGTGATTCTTCAGGTGAAGCTACTGTGTAGTTCACACTTTAAGAGTTATTATGAAATTAACAAGGTTATTTTAAACATACATATTAAACTTTTAGATTGATCTAATTTGACCCGTTAGTGCAGTGGTTAGTAAACCTGACCGTTGCGGCGGGAATCTTAGCTTCGATTATCGAATAGAATAAATTTTTGATTCCTAAGTATAAGTGTTTGTTCAGTCTGGTTGTAAAACTATCTATATAAGTATATATTTATATGTATATACATTTATTTGTATGTAGTTTATCAGCCGTCTGGTTTCTATAACACAATCTCTCTTGATGCTTAGTGTGGGATCAGATGGTGTGAAGATCCCCCAAGATATTATTATTATTATAATCTTAATGTCCACGGTAATCCGTAGACTTTGCTTTCTATGACGAACATCTTATCTTGGCCTTATCTTACTTATGTCTCATGTTATCTAACTTTATAATTGCCTTATCTGTCTTATATCTTACTTATCTTTAACTTGTCTACCTAATTACGTTATCTAATTTCACTTACCTTTGCTTTATAAACATTATCTATCTAACATGGCTTGACCATCATGTTTTTTTCCTCTTTCAAGAGTATTTTTTTAAACAACTGGTTACAATGTGGATACAATACTTCGAATGCAGAAATTTAATATTTCTCCGTAACACTGTAAGCATCATTTAAGTATTATTTAAGTACTACGTTTTATACAATCGTTCCTGGTACGCAACATAAAATCATGCTTACAAACACTTTCTAAGAAGACAACGTAAATTTGAAACTTGCATGTTATTCATATGCAGTCTTTACAAGTATTATATATCATTATTTTAAAAATTAAACATAGTAATAATGTCGTTAACTATGTTAATGTTAACTATATCTTAGAGTGTATTTTAATACATGTATTTTAATACACTCTAATATATAGTTAACCCGATAATAGGATTTTCCATATAAAAACTCATGACAAAATGACTTTTTCACCCACTCAAGCTGGTGGTATAACATTCAGTCAAGTCATAACTGGTGTTATTTCATGCTGCTGGTTCATAAAACTGACCCATTTATATACAATAGCTTTATTATTATAAATACCTACTCAATTTAATAACCTTAGTGTGGACCAACGATCAAACGTGGTGTTCGACGATGAGCCCTTGACGATGAATGGGTTGGAGGTATGACTCTTGCGGGGAGCAAACGTTTTTATCATGCGACACGAGATGCTGTGTTAAGGTACTCGTATACCTATATAGAAATATGTTCTTTTAAAAACATCTACTTGTCGAACTATCATTATCACAGCAGATATCTGCTTATTATGGGATCAGACAATTAATGACAGACAGATATTTAATATTGCTTAGTTTCATAATTTTTATAATTATTGTCAATAAAAGTTTAAGATAAAGTAACAAAAACAATTTTATTTAAATTTTGTGGCGATTTAGCACGAATCTTGGAATCTTTAGCACGAATTTTGGAAGTAACTTATACGTTTTTAAATTACCCTTAAAAATTGAGTTAAGGGATGAAGACACGATGGATATTGTAAAGGTTTTCATACAAAGGCACTCCCAGAAGACAATAAGCGATTCAAAAGTTTTTCTATGTCGAAAGAACAGTTGGACGCGAAGAGCTGAAGATCGAGCTCAATGGGGTGTTATTGGAGAGGTCTATGTCCGGCAGTGGACTGAGATAGGCTGATGATGATGATATCCAGCAGTGGACGGGTGTAGGCTGATGACAATGATGATATGCCTTATATAGCCACCGGTTTCGGACAGAGCGGGCTCTACTCACTGTTTCTACCTTTTGGTGATGACATAACTAACTGAGGTAGCTAGTTATCCGACCCGCCTTCTAACTCTATGTAGAAACAACTCTACAAGTATAATTTATATTCACGAGTGGCGCTCAGCTATAGAATAAATCGTGAACTGCACCTGGCTGTGTGGAATGCGACCGCTGAGCAGCGTCGCACGAGGTATAGGATTACGCGGCTAAAATAATTAAAATTATCACGCCTATAAATCCCTAAAGCGATACCCAGAGAAGTGTAGTATACTCTGCCAATTCACTGGTTATGTAATACGTCCCATCTTGGAATTGGAAGTCAATATTTCTTTCCATCAGACTTTGTTTTAAAACGTTTTATGTAGCTTCTATCCTTTCCTGAGGATCTAATTAAAATTAAATAAGTTAACGAATTAAGAAAGCAAATGGAATATCCGTAAAAACCCGATAGAAAACGTAAGAATATCCAGAGTTTTAGTATTTACGATAAGTAGGTTAAAATGCTAACAAAATGCTAAAAACAATATATACGTAACATCACGCCTGTAATCCCCGAAGGGGTAGGCAGAGGAGTATAATACACCCCCAAGTTTCACCATTTACGTTTACGTCCCACAATGGAATAGGTGATGAGCCTATTGCCATATACCGGGCACACATCTAGACTCCGAGTCACTACTAGAAATTCTAATTTATAAAAAGCCAATAGTACCCGACCCGGGATTTGAACCCGGGACCTCTCGATCGGCAGTCGCGCTTGCAACCACTCGACCAACGAGGTAACAATATATCTAAATTATTATTACCGTTAACAACAAAAGCTCACAAATGTTATAACTTGGACCAAACTCTATTAAAACTCTTGATTGTAACGTGCATACACTGTTTATTTAAGCGACAGAGAATTTAAAAGATTTTGTATGCAAATAACTTAAAAATTCTAATTGACGTTTTCTTTATTTAATATGCTGTGCCCTCAATTTTAGTACGCACTTAATTTTTTAATGAGCCACTTGTAAAAAAATATAATGAATACTAATATAGTTTAAAAAAATCTCATTTATATATTTATTGTTGCTTGTATAAACATATATTACATTGTGTTGCGTTAGGTTGGTTTCGAAGGGTAAGGGTTCGTTTTACTAAGGGCGTACATACAAACACGCCTAGTCCTTCACGGGGCAGGCAAAGAGCACGGAGTGCCAAGTATGACTATTCTTAAATACCTTCTATGCTTCTAACACATACTGAGGACGTGCCTACATAATCCTTTGATATACAACGTAGAAGTTTCTAGAACATCATCATATGTTGTTTCATGATGTAGTTGTTATTGACTGTTTGTTTTTTGAACAGGAAGGTGCGCGCTTGGATTTGAATCAGTATCCTAAGAAATTATCAACCTCTAAGCTACATACATCATCAGGTGTATTTGAAAATAAACCACGGGAGTAACTTGTTTGACTGCGATTTATTCAGTCTGGGACCTTCGCTACTTTAATGACAATTAGTGGGTAAACAAGTGTTGGGTATACATATTACTGATAAACTCACTGACCACAGTGAGCAATCCTCGAATGTTTTAATCACTTGTTTACGTGGTTAATTGGTCATATCATCATCAGTATCAGGCTTCGGATTCCCTAGTCGGCGCCACTCCTTTCAGTCCTGGACCTGGACCTGGTCCTGGACCTTTCAGGACCTTCCGAGTTCAGCAGCTTCCCGCGGTCTCCGTTAGGTCTCAGACCATCTGGTCGGAGGGCGCCCCGACCTCCTTTCACCGAGATCTACATCTACCACATATTATATTCCGTATGTAGTATGTATATAAATGGTAGTCATTAAAGATAACATTTCAATTTAATTATAACATATTCAACTACACCCAACGTTTGAAAAAATTTAAAACCAGCGAACACTTTAGTATTTATAAATAGTTAAAGATGAACGGATATTAATTTATTAAATGAAAGTACAGATAGCAAAGTAAGCGTTTCACGCGTTTAAATAAGTGTTATTTATTACGCTGAGGTTTTCTGTTGAAAAGAGTAAAACATTTAATTAAAAATGTTCTTATTTCGAATAGCACGAAGTATTGGAAGGACATTTTTTAATTTAAAACACTCAACTAACTACTGCTCGATTAATAAAACAAATGTAAGCTAAAATGACTCTTATTTAAAAATGTATTTGAATTAACGATTAATTTACTCCACTTTAATAATATATTTTAACATTACTAATTCAAATATTGTGTGTACGTACGTAAACATGAGTAACTATTTAACGATGGAAACTACCTACGGTATTTTAATATGGATATTGGTGTTTTACGCTTAATTAAAAAAATAAAATGTTTGACTTCGCTAATCACAATTTATATATTAAAACAGTAGACAGGGTTGCATAGTGTGATAATTCTCACAAATTATTATTAGTCTATAGAAAGGCACTGGATATTAAAAAAAAATTACACCTATGAAAGATTTTATAACGATTGCATAAATAAACAAATACATCTCTTTGTGTGCGTTTATAAGAAGCATGTGTACGACTTTTGGTAATTGATCCCAGCCTTATTGCTTTGAATGTAGCATTGAATTTTCAAAAGTCATTTGCAGCATTCTTTAACCTTAAGGTTAAGGTGTCAAAAACTAGCTCCACCCAGATACACAATTAACCTGTGTCACTGCCAAGCTGGAGCAACGTGGAGGAGTATACGCCAGGCCGTTTTTATTGAGAGTGAAACTCATGCTCAGCTGTGGTGAATAGATTTCCGACCAACATATATGAGATGCCTATTATATCTGGAACTGGTTTGACTATTATTATTCAACACATCCTTATAGTAAATTACACTCGCAAATAGGGCGATAATTGACATGCAAATAAGATGGTTTCCGTTGATACTGACATGGTTCCTATGTAAATAATAATAATAGCATATTACTCTAAGACATACATTTTTTAACAAAACAAAGAGAACCAAAGTTATCGACATAGCCCAAAGGATTAGCAAACTGAAGTGGCTGGGCTGGTCACATCTGTCGCAGAACCGATAGCCGCTGGAGCAGAAGTGTTCTGGAGTGGAGACCGCGACTTGGCAAACGCAGAGTAGGACGCCCTCTAGCTAGGTGGAGTGACGATATACGCAAAGTGGCTGGCAGTGGCTGGCAGTGGCTGGCAGTGGTTGGATGCGAAGAGCTGAAGATCGAGCTCAGTGGCGTGCTATTGGAGAGGTCCAGCAGGGGACGGAAGTAGGCTGATGATAATGAAGGCAAGGCAAAATCCGCTGATGAAGAAGACTGAAATAATAGGTTCAATGGATTAAGAACAAATACGGAAGCTAGAGAAGTCAGAAAGGTAAATCCTAAAACAATAACATGGGCTACATATAAACGGACAAGTCGGAACACCTGCAACTGTACACAGCAAGATTAAATTAAGACAAACTTGAAATGCCACTCATGTCGCTGTGTACAAGCACGTTGGCCACTAGTACTGTAGCAAGCAAGGAATCGCTACGACTGTTGCCAAACATGCAACACGTTCAGTAGATTATGGTATATACAGTAATTATGTAAATAATGAACACAGAGAAACACAAATGATTAATGGTTACACAGCCCACACATGTGCTACAGAAATGAAAAAAAAAATAGCTTCGAAATTGGAAGGAAAGTTAGAAATAGTTTTGGAATACATTAAAATCTACGGTATAAATTTAATGTATTATTGGTTGCACAAAATTAACGAATGAATGAACAAAAAAAAATTGCTGCACTTTGGTACATAATTTGGTGCACGATGGTACTCGTAGACATACTCGTAATTATCACTTGGTTGCAATGAATACTTTTTAGAATGAAGCTTGTGAATATTATTTCATTCGTTACAATAGCTGTCCCTGTTTAACAATTAGTGAATTTATATATGATTCCTTGATGTTATTCATATCTAGGAGACTGGTTTGTTGCCAATCGCTAATCATTTTAATCTGGGAAATTTAATATACGATATGCACCGAGAATTCCGCAACAATACGAGTGTTAAGATATGTTACGAACGTTGCCAAGCTGTAATCATTCGCAGTGTCTGAAACGCCTCACGGATTGCGGGTGACGAAACTTACCAATTTACTTTGCGTGACTATATGTTTGCTTACTAACATATAGAAGCTAAGGTCTAGTACGGATACCGTAGAAATATATTTTTGACGCAAAATCCAAAGTTCAACGTTTGCAAGATTATAATTGAGGTTCGCAAGTCCTTCTAGAAATTTTAAATCGCGAAATTTTTAGGACGATTCCGAGCAATTTATGT
>DWEC01000189.1:0-19812 GCA_018245735.1 Microceris miodesmiata
AAAAACTAGATCCTACTAAAATTTCCAATAGCAAACGGACATTAAATGTAACAGCTTGCTTTTGGTACTTCCAGCTACTGCGCTGAATAATGTTCGTTTATAGTTAGTATAATGAAATTGGTACTAGTTTTATATAACGCATACATCTAAATCCGTAGCACACATTTTTGTTCAAAGAATTGCTGTGTACAAATATATACATAGATAGTAATTATGATATACAACGTAAGATTTTAATGAAAAATAAAGTCCTCGAGGCTGTTATTGTAACATTTTCAGTATACGGAAAAAAATCGTGAACATCTAAATGTTTTGCGAAATTCTCCGTGGGTGTCTTAAACGATCATGTAATTGTATATCACCGAGAACAAAAGCAATGTGATATCTAACGGCAGATCTCATAAAGTAATAACAATCTATTTAAGGCCGCTTGTAAGTTTGTTCCGAATTCAGCTCCGGGCTATTCGATTCTAAATTCCGTCAAAAACTTCTCAGACTGAAACCAAATATGTTTTGGTGACCAAATCTTTCATTATGTTTTGTACAACGATGTCTCTAAGAAACCCGGTTACGCAAGTAACAACAGTTTCATGTCCACGTCCTGATTTTTTTTCGTATCAATATCAACTCTTAAGGTAGGAGGTACCTTAAAAAAATCATCTTTTCTTTTTTTTAATTCGTTACCTTTCCTAGCATTACTGGAAGCGTTTGAGGAGTTTGTCTTAAAGTACAAAAAATATTTTATATACATATATTTTTTTATTTCATTAATAAGTATAATGAAATCAAAATTATCTGTTTATAGCACAAATAAAAATCGTAGTATACTACTTTATGGCATACCAACTTGTGAAAATAGTCCATGAGGTGCACGTTGATCGAAGTTCTTGTAAATTTGAAGCGATTGTAAATTGCAGCGATCTGTAAAGTTAAGCAACGCCGAGCGCAGTTGGCACTTGGATAGGAGACTGCCAATGGCAAATTTCCATGAACGTTTTGCTGTTTTAGTACGTGCATTATCGTTTAATGGTTGTTCTAGTACAAACTATGATTTCGCCTCTGACATATCGCTCCTACAAGTTTCAATGAAGCCATGTAGAGGAGTTTGCTTCAGATATCCGGGAGTTGGCGAAAAGACTCATGCCATTCATTTTCATAGAATGCTGGGTAAACAAATACAGTACAAAGGAAATTTGGAAATACGGAGAGTATTCTCTTTCCTAACCATGTTAACGGTAAAGGAGCGTGGTCTGGTGAGCAGAAACAGTGACTTCTCATCGTTTGAAACTACATGATAAAGTGAATGGTTTCTTTTTATGGTTCTTCGTATTGTGACTCTGTTCACACTAAACACATTTATAGTCAGGGTGTATCTGTGGAGTTATGTTTACGGCTCCGAGCATGTTGTAAACTGTGGAACTAGAAACTGGAATTGTGTACTGGAAAATTTGCAAACGTACAATTTTATGTTAATGTAAAGTATTTTCACATTTCACATATTGTGGTTAAACGCTAATAGTTGCAGTGTTTTAAGCATGCGTAAATTTTAGGCGTATATATTTTTTAAACGTCGTGTGTTACAAATCGTGTGTTGTATGAACCCACCCTTAGTCACATTGTTTGTTTCTCTGACATGTTTGCAATGAAAATAAAAGGAACAATGCTTAATAAAATGATAAAACGAAATAGTTTCCTTTTAGCGCCTTGCCGGGAATTTTATTAAACACTTCCATACGTCTGGAAATGTTGACATAAAGCGGAGTTTAATTTGAATATACAACGGCTATGGATGAATGGGACACTTTTGGACAAGAGTATGTGTGTATTGATTTAGGATGTAAGAGTTACACAAATAAGCCAATTCTTCATGACAATTGTTGACAATTGACAATTGAAGATAGATTTACCAAATTTATTTCATTGACAACTTCAGTGTGAAAGTATAAAATGTTTCTCCTCTTTCCTCTTCTCCTACTCAAAACATTTAATAAATGATAACCACATTGCTATTTTAGTAACAGTAATTGCTATTTTGAAGCATGTTAAATATTTTTTTTCATGATTACACTTAATAATGTTTATAGTTCGTTATTAATTTCGAATATCAGGAACAAAATGTTTGCAATCAAAGTTAAATCATCCTGCATTTCTATGGATCATCTCTGTGCCTTTTATTATCTGTGGGACTTTTATTGCTCCTTATAAATGCCTCCCACGTTCACTGGAGATCATATGGAACTGTCGGACGCTTTGAGAAAAACAGATACTGAAATTAACTATAAACCAATTACTGAATGTTAAGCAGTCAATAATTACGACATAAGTACATATTAGCAATACTGTCTTTAATTTACTTTTATTCTTAATGTTAGGTGATTCTGTAGTATCTAAATGTGTACTGCAAAAACTTAATAACACAAATAACGTTGCTTGCCGACAGATATTTGCAACGACTTAGATCCCACCATTTGAATAGAATGATCTATGTGTATCTTCCAAAACATTTCTATTTTTTTGCACATTTCTTTGAATACGTATCGTATATTGCAGTGAAGAAAATATTTTCCTATTTCTATAGAGTTGAGTGAGTTTTTTTCGTCAGGGTTCTCTTTTGTTTTCGGAAATTGACACCCAAAATAGTAGTTTCAAGTTTCACGGGACACAATAGCGAAACTGTGAGGGTAGAAGTGATACATTTTGAAAGACATATTGTTCTACTAGAATGTGTTTCTATAGAATGTATTATGGTGATAGTTCATCTTACTTTACTTTAGTTGCGTTAACTGTTAGTGTGAAGACTACAAACTACTGTGACTATCCACAAGTAAAAACTTGAGCATCATGAGCAAGCAGGACTCTTTTTGTTCATAATATTTTGTTTGTTATGGGACAATACATGAGGAAGTAACATTACCACCACACTAGTGCCATTCGTATCAAATTTTATAAGACGGAAGTTTTATATCAGATTAGATTTAAAGAATATAGGATTATAATATTTTAACCCTTATACAACCTGTACTTGGAAAGCGTTGCACAATGTGGACCTAATTCTCATTCTGAGAAGAGATCTGTGAGACGAGAGATGAGAGAGTAGAGGACGTTTAACGCTTACTAAATTATCTATCTACCATACAGTTAAAAAACGAGACGCTATAACGCGAAAATTGAATAAGGTAACCCACAGTGTACTTTAGGGACTTGGAATTTTAAAAATGTATGAAAGCGTGGTGCAGGAAACATATTTTGTTTCTCACTGAAAATATAAGCTTCGCCTGTTCCTGAAAAATTTTAAACTTTTGAGCACCCTGTATCCATCCATTATGTATGAAATATACCGAGCTGTACAACTGCGGCTGGTGTAGCAGCAGTTAAGATATAAGATGTTGTTTTTAACGTATTTACGTCGGATTTGATACATGGCAAAGTGCCTTCGCTACACAGTAAAAACAAAGGGAACAATGTGTCCCATTTCGCTTGTGTCTACCTGCGACACGTATAATGAGAAGACCCTCGTCAGAGAAGAGACTGTAAGCCATCTCATTATTCGGCAGATGCTATTTCATACAGCGCTAGTACTAATTGCAAGTATTGAAACCGAGTGTGTGTTTTACTAATTACTGAAGAATAAAAACATTATACAAATCAATGCTATGTATTTATAAGAACTACAAATACTAGAATCAAAAGTTCACAAAGTAATGGTGTATGATTTCTTTGCAAACGGTACTTTCATATCGGAATTTGCTTACTAACATATTGATAGCTATATAACAAAGCAATTTGGAGTTATTGTTACGATGTTCCAGTAATAAACGAAATGTTGCAAAGCAAATATGTAGATTAAGAATATTTAGTACACAACGAGATCAAATAGTTTTGCACAATAAAACCATTAAAAACTTAAATAAATGCGTTTTTTCGTACCTACCCTGTGGATCGTTTTAGGGGTAAACAGAGAGTACCAGTTACCAAGAATCTATCCTTACAGTCCTAACGTGCTTTTACATTCATCGCTTTCTTTGTAAATGCACATTGGTTTCGGAGACTTTTGACTTTAGTCAGTATCTGACCTATTTGATGAAGATGGGTTAATCTTGATTACATAAGCGTTTCCTTTGTATACTGTTTCTGACATTTATTCAAGTATTTGTATTTATAAAATGAATTTTCATCTTAAAGAACTAAAAAGTTGTGAAGTATGTAGCTACTTGCACTGGAAGTTTTGTTTATCTTGTAGCTTGTTCGTTAACTATACACTACTTAGGCCTCTGTAGCTCGCCAAAGTTTTTATTTCCGTCGTAACTTCATGTTTTGGAAGCCTGTTTTTTCTTGGACAGTATCGATTGGGAATTTTAAGATTTACTAATTTACATAGCCTCGAAGTATGTTGCTTGCATGTAATTTTTTTTGTTTCACACTACTTTTTATCTATCAAATCTACCTAAATCGTACAAATATTAGTACGAAATAGTTCACACATCGGAATAAAAACCGGGGTATAACTGATTAAAATATTGTATAAATTAAATTGACAAAAATATAACGAGTTATTTTGGCGTGCGCTGCAAAACTTGAAAGTGTTACACAAATGTGGTGGAAATGTTTCTTTTCATTGGTGCTGCATAAACGCCTGCAATAGGAAATGTCTATTTTTTACGCGTACATTATTGTTGTCGAGATAGTAAACTAAAAATACAGTGTCGTATGATACTTTACTTTCAATGCACATTTTTCAGTTCCAAATCAATACATATCAAAAGAAAAAATTTCATCGCTTCTAATATTTAAGTATATAAAATTTGTCTTTTACACTACCTACATAGTTTTGCCAAATATTTTAAAAATTACGACGGTGAGAAAGTGAGTGGGCGCTATTAAAATGGCATTATTATAAGGCATGCATTTTAATGCTTACGTACGCAATTTTTGTCGAGAAAATTTTATTTTAAATACTACTTAATGAATAAAAACTTTGTTTTTTACAGCATGTTATTTGGACGAATGGGTTAGGAGATAACGTAGATTATTCATGAAATTTAACAATATTGTATGAATCACGACATTTCTGGAACTTTTTTTCACTGCATAGAACATTAAAGCCTGAGTACAGATCTAAGCGATATATTGCGAAATCGCCCTATAGGACTGTTGTCTTTTAGTAAAAACCATTATTTTATCTCGAAGGAGCCCTGTTACTTGTTTTAAAGTGATACATGGCTGCTCGTTTTTCCGGAGGAATGAGATTTTTTTGCGACATGTCCTTATTTCTTCCTTGGATTAGTCTTATAAAAAGCCATAGCGACTTCAAGTACCATTTACTTAGGGTAGCATGTTTTATACGGTACCTTCTTCAAACCTTTAAAACTAACCTTTCTAGTATTTTAGTAATATATTTGCGCCTTAGGCTTATACTTCTACGTCGACGCTCCTACAATTGTACAAGAAAGAAGAGAATATTATTATTATTATTACTAACCATCTAGATCATTTGTACTTGCATCTGTTAATGAGGTGTAAGTGCAAACATGGAAATTGGAATGATGTGTAATTAATCTTTTCCGGACTTATCAAATTTTCAGACTTTCTTTTGACATGCGCTTAATTCAGCTCTCGGAGGCAAGCTAATTAATTTCTACTCATTTATAGTCGCTTGCATGACGAAAACTTTGTGCCTCATTTCTCACGTTTCTTTGCGTTCGTTTCGTGCCAGACTCAAATATTAAGGTACCCTTAGTAACGACTATAACTTCTTTTAATTTCAAATGACACTAGATATATCACGTATTTATTCACCACTAATGTGGTGAAATGCGTAATTATGTAAAACCTGAAAATTGATAATTACGTACTTGTTTGTTCCTGGTGTATATGAATGGAATCGCAATAAATATCAAAAAAACGTGTTTCTTTTTTATACCTGGCGGTTATTGGCACGGTTCGATTCTCATCCAGAACATTAATGCGATACCACAGTACAATCAAATAAGTAAGGTTACCAATGTTAAACAATTTAATTAGAGAAAGTTATTTACTAAAAATGTTTGATAAATGTGATACCAAGTTAACACTGTTCATTATTAATTAACATTGTGTATTTATGTTTCAGGTACGTTCCCTTTTGTTTCAAAGGTCTGATTTGAATTTTAGGTAGGTACTCGTAAATAGCTAAAGCTTAGATAGTGTAAGACAAATTGAAATTCAAATAAGTTATCTTCGCAACAGTTTATAAGCACTACAATATTAAATAGACCGACTCCATCACGAACAAGCGTAACATCGGGTTTCAATAGCTAGACCCAGCATTCAGAGCGAATTTCCTGACTGGAAGTTAGTAGCAATTTATTAAGATCAAACACTATACTGGCTTCCCATTCAACTTCAATTTCTAATTACACGCCTGCTTCATTTCTTTCTTTTGTTAAACATCATTTATATTTAAATTGCGTTTGCAAATTCGTGTATAGCTTCTCTAGTGATAAACATATCCAGAGACTACGATACCTATTTTTTTATCATGTGATAGGCTAGCGTTTGGCTACAATGCCGCCTGATGGAAAGCGCAGATGCGTCCTAAGGTGGAATACGAATGCCCAGGAAAAGCCTATCGCCCTTGCTTTGAAGTGTCCTAGGATATTTGTGTCCACTCCTTAGCCGTCCAGTTACTTTAGCTACCGGGTGGTCAGTCTGCTTGTTGTAACTTGTAAAAATAATATAATTTATATTATAGAAATGATAATATAAGATTTTAATAGCATATGCGATATCTTTACTTAGTTTTAACTTGCAGCTACTCGTACATACAGATTTGATAAGGTCCCAAGAATTATTCTTGTAGATTTGGATATACACATGTGTGAATAAAGATGTTACCGTTGGCACTAACTCTCTCACACATTTACCTTTATTTGAAACTAGCTTTTGTCCGTGGCTTTGCTGGCGTTAATTTGGTCTGCCACATACGAGTAAAGTTCGTGCAAACGGTTCGTATATATCATTTTTATGCTCATGATGGTAACTTCGAAATTAAAGGTTCATATTTAAATGATATCTGCTCAACGAATTTACCAATTTTAATGATGTAAAAACAAAAAATCAATTACTTGAAATTATGTCGATGATGAAATGCTTTAATTGCACAAGGATTCTATTATCACATGAAAAAATGTATATAAAGTATGTAGTGGTTACTTAATATTTTTTAGAATATAAAAACACTTTTTATAGCTTAGTTGTTATAAATAGATATATGTACCTCCTCGCGAACTTTTTTGTAGATCATTTTTGGTTCAACAATTTATTAGTAAATATATCATTTCGTCTTATCTTTACTCATTTAAGTAGCGCACGTGAAAAAAGGAAATTTTCGAGACAATTTTTTACATCTTGGTTAATATAATCTGCCTTTTTTGCACATGTCTAAATTTTTTTAAAATATATTACAGGCTATGTTACTTCTTGATAATGTAGCTTTCTATTAGTGAAATAAATGGTTAAAATTGATGTAGTAGTTTTAGAACTTATTCGATACAAAGAAAGAAACAAAACAATCTTTCCTCTTTTTAATATTAGTATAGATATGACTAGTTGTCATTTCCATACTTTCGATAAACTCATAAATTTTAACTACGCAATTGTAATTCTCATGGCCGCAATAGAACTAACTCCCTTAATGCTAATTCACTTCCTTCGTAACTTTAGTAATTAAAATGATCTATTCCGATTATAGAAGGACACAGGAATATCTGGTTTATGTTATTTCAGTTTGTGAGTCTGTGGATATTAATCCCAGGTGGCAAATCTGGAATTAAACCGACCTTGTTCCAAATGTCCCTTTTATTACAATTAAATGTCTCTCGTGGCAGATGTCCTCTCTCCACTACGCTTTTTATTCCCTTTTCGTTCTTTAAGTACTATTAACTTTAATTAAACTTGTTTATAGAAAAAAAACATATAATTTTATGGAAAAAGCAACCTAAAATTAATTGCACTGTTTTATTAATCTAAGGAATCGTAATTCCAAACGAGGTGATCTGTTAGAGAACCAGTTATCCACATAGCCCAAAAGATTAGCAAGCTGAAGTGGCAGTGGGCTGGTCACATCTGTTCCAGCACCGATGGCCGCTGGTGCAGACATATTCGGGAGTGGAGGCCGCGACTTGGCAAACGTAATGTAGGACGCCGTCAACCTAGGTGGAGTAACAATATTACCAAAGTGGCTGGCAGTGGTTGGATGCGAAGAGTTGAAGATCGAGCTCAATGGCGTGCCATTGGAGAGGGTTATGTACAGCAATGGACGATGATAGATTGATAGTGTGTGTGTGTTTTATTAAAAATGCAATATGCAGTTCTTTGTGTATGTATTTTAAGTACAGACAAAAAAAAGATTTCTCGTTTATAATGAATGCTTTTTGTTTTGTTATTTTTAGACAATTTATTGTAAAGGAGCCGAGAGAAATCGGCCAAGATCGTCGCTGGTAGAAATCCTTAATCTCTGCCTACCACGATGGGCAATAGACGTGAGAATATACAAATGAATATTCGAAAAATTTAGAATCAGCATACAAAGAGTATTAAATATTTTTTTTGGAAAAAAGAGAAAAAAATCGTACAGTCATGGATGCACAAATACAACAGACAATTATAAAAGTCGGCTACAGAGAGAACGTACGAATTGTTATATTGTAGAAATCAAAAATATTTTTTCTTTGCGAATTTATCAGGAATTCATTTATTCTCGCTGTTATTCATTCTAGCGAAACTGTCAAGTTATTCAAAGCTTTCATTACCAATTAAACAAGTTATGATTTTGTGCGGGGCTTAATTTATGTTTGTTTGCCGACTTCGGCTTGATAATTAACACTGTAGCGTGACGAATGGGGCATTGATATCGTGTCTGCCTTACTTGATGCATCAGCAACCAAAATTATATGAAATGCCGCCTAAATTAACTCTATAATTTGTATAACAAGTAATATTTACAAATATAGACGCTTGGATGAAAATCTATGTCATAGATAATATATTGCTGTTAAAAGATTGATAAACAAAAAGTACCAAAATGAAAGTTAGAACATTGATTTCATTATAATAATTTGCACATGTGTTTGACCCTCTGTAGGTATTGTAAGTATATAATTCTACCTATTTCTTTTACCAAGTAGCAGATATTCAATTACCTTTTGTGAAATATTTAAAAGACACATTGAGCCACAAATTTTAAATTAATTACAAATACAGATTGATATAATCTTTAATATAGTTAGAATACTATTTAAAATCTACTATATGCTTATATATGAAAATTCTTGTATAATATAATTATATCTTTCGTAGTATCCTTTACTTTTGTTTTTTATCATCAGCAATATGACAAATACTTCTCTAGAATATTTTCCGTCTAAATATTGATAAACATCTAATTATTCTAATAGTTTTGGTGAAGTTGCGATTGAATTATAATTAAAATTCTGCATCGTCTTTGACGTGAAGTTTAAATTGACCTAAACGTCACACGTCCCGGTAAAGCGTGCGAAGTTTTACGGCGCTATTCATATATCTTGCACAAACGTAATTACTGAAGTTAGGAGCGTTTAGACGGAGAGAGACTGTTCCCTTTTTGGTTTAAGCGAAGTTGGACGTTCGGTGGCATAATGCAATTTGCCGTTTGAAAATTACAATCTTTAATCACTGGTTAAAACGTTCACTTTTTACATCATCATCATCATGAGCTTTTGGATGTCCACTGCTACATATAGGCCCTTCATAATCGACGCCACTCGTTCTGGGCCTTCCAAATCTAGCAGGCTTTTTATACGAAAGATTGAAATTATACAAATCATTAAGTGAATAAAATTCAGCCGAATATAGCGTGCTTGCTTTCCATCAATTAAGAATTAAGCTGACTGTAAATTCATTTAAACGTTCTTGATCTTAGAATTAAGTGGTAATTTCATAATTAAAATTGGGCCCTCGTGTATTAGACTGCTATCTGCTTACTTGTTACTGTGTTTACGGAAACAAATTCCTAATTAGGGTGCAGAAATGTACGGTAGGTGTTCGATAAGTATACATACCGAACCATACTCGGTAAGTATACATACTGAACATGTTATTACTAAAATTATTTACTAGTGCAGCACTGTGATTTAACATCCCTACTTAATATTATAAATGCGAATGTAAGTTTGTTTGCTACGGTTTCACGCGAAAACTGCTCAACCGATCATCATGAAATTTTGTACACATGTTCTTGGAGGTATTAAAAGTAACATAGGACACTTTTTATTAAAAAAAAATATATTTTTTATCTAATATAAAAAAATTGTTTGTCAAAAAAATCTCAAAATCTAGCTACTTCAACGTCATCTTGCATTCTAGTAATGAAGTTCCAACCCTTAGTACCGTAATAAACGTAAAACGTCATTGATTGAATATGTCTATCTACCACAGTAACCATTTTTATCTTTCACATGTTACAAATGGGCAATAATGGGCAAATAATGGGCTATTTACGAAGCTATTTTAAACAATGCGGTATTATTTTCCATGCAATGAAATACTTTAGTTGCGTTGTGTGTGTAATGTGGATTAAACCAGCCCTTTACAGAATATCATTAAAATGAAAATTTTAACAGATAGCAGATTTAAAATGCGAGGGCAAAGAAACAGATTGTTAGGCGATACGAAGTTCGGCGGGTCAGCTAGTATTTGATAAATCTGGAGACCTTATTAAAATATTTATTTCAATTGTCGAATCTTCCGTTTTGTATCCCTATTGAAATTAGTGTTTGTGGGCAGTGATTGGTATTTTGGCATTTAAGATATAAATAATAAATAAAATTATCGGATCATTTAGCAATTACTAAATTATATGAAATGGGTGTTTCAGCGTATATAAAGAAAGACAAACATTAGGTAGGTATTCAGTTGGCTTTTATTTATCAGATCCGTTCTACAAATGATTGCCGAGTCTCCAAACTACTGATTCTGCAAATGCACAATTCTACGAATTATCAATTCTATAAATGTTCTGCTCTACTAATAATCGACGCTAGAAATGTATAATTCTATAAACGACTGATTCTATAAATGTACAATTTAATTGAAGTGAATTTTATTCCCACCTGAGCTTCGAAACTTACGGGTCTTTCACTGATCGTCACAATTACAAATCTATTTGTAACTAATTATATACATATGTATATGAATCCTCACATAATTAAAATTACTTAGATTGTCATATTCTCATTTCGTTATGGTCACAACTTATTAATGGTCCGTTGCCATAATCATAATTTCCCATATAGATAATATTTCAACGAATTCTACCCTACTTGGTCACAGAACTTCCAGCATTGTTTGGATTGGAACATATAGAATGTGAGGAAAAACAATTATAAGTGGACCATGACTTTTAATAATAAAAAAATATCGAGACAGTATACAAACATATTTTTTTGGTTAGTTATAATTAATGTTCTTATTTTAAGGCTTATGTTTAGGTCTGAACAGCGCATACACACATTATCAGCCGGTCTAAGTCTATTCCTGGACGTCACCTATGGCGTTCTTGTCTACAGTCCCCACGCTGGGCATACGTGGTTGGAGAAACAAAATGAACAAACAATACAAGTAGTACGCTGAAATCTAATGTGAAACGTTTCACTTCGCAAATGTAATCTGAAAGCACTATTACATGGCAATTGAGTATAAATTAAATAAAGCACCATACTTCGAACTAAGTCTTTGAAGTTTCACGTTGTGATTCATATATCTTCCTGTGTGTCGCACAACTCTAATTACAAAAGTTACCAAAGTAAATGTACTCGCTCTAAGTCCGTAGCGCGCTGATGTTGTAATTTGCCTACATTTCTACACAAAATTTATAACCGGTAACGAATCGTTTAAAAACTACTTTGACCAATTTTGTACCATTAACGCTAGAATTACGTTATTTTGCAAAGGGAAATGGTTTTAAAATATCGCAATATGTAAATATGTTTTATACATATTTTCCATAAATCATCATCATCATTATTAACATTCCAACTCCACTGCTGAATATACGCTTCACCTAAGGATTTTTTGTCCGTAATCCCTACGCTGGGCAAAAAAAATGTGCAAAATATCATACTTTTATGCTATGGTTCTAAAAATAAAACGATCCATTTCCACGAGAATGTTGAAGATTTATATGAAAGTGTCAGATGTCTTGTGTTCATGTTGTTATGAAAATCTTCAACTTATCTCGATGTAAATTCTATGTTCTATTTTCACATATACGATAGCGATAGCAAAGAGGTTAGTAGTTGCAAATAGTACTCCACCGCTGGGGGTTGAATCCTTTACGTTTATTGCTAACTTTAAAAACCATTATACGTGCGTTGTTTTCGCTGAAATTAAACATTCTATTATCAGTGCGATTATGAATATGCCTTCGAAAATGTTTAGGCAACACTGGAAAAACTGCTAAACTGGCATGGAAGTCTACGTCCTCCACACTTATTGCTTAATAGTTAAATAATGAAAAGGTATAATTGTGTTTATTAAATTGAACTCAATTGAAACTCTGCGTTATACGAGTAAGCTGTTAAACTAAAAATGTTTCACGTCTATCTACATTCTTCATATGTATGTCTTCGGCTTAAGCTCTTTGACGCTTTTCTGATTTAGTTTGCATTATGACATAAATTGCTGACGACAAATCGGCCTTGCTCTTGAATATGTAATCAATTGTGTGTAAAATTAGTTCGGCGCTTGGCGCGGAGTTGCGCAAATTCAATATTTTCTTGCAACTTCCAAATATATCTATAATTAATTTAAATAGTCAAGTCAAAACCTAAACCCAATGACGTTTATGTTCATTGCCATATTGCGATAATTAAGTTTTAAATACTGTGATAAAAAATTGCGATATTCTTTTCGATATGTACGATAGTACATTTTGTTATATGTTATATGTCTGTTATAACAAAGACTTGTTATCAATCTTTGTATACAATGTGCTGTATTACAAAGATTTATGAATTTAATTTCATAAACTTTCGTGGAAAATGTAAATAAATAATGACAAACAAAGTTCTGTTCATAAATTAAGGAATAGATGTCGCTAGGGGATTTATTTCTATCTTGCGACTTATTTAAATAGCATCTCATTTTGTCCAAGCAACTGATCCCTTCCCTCATAGGCGCGCGACAGTTTGATCATCTCCGTAAATCAAGTCGAGTCGCCGTCACCTGACGCGACTTACAAAATGCTTCCATTTTACCTACAAAAATGTTTACTGTAGTTAGTAAGTTGTTTCAGTTATAGCTCAAATTATACTTCGTCTGTATAAAGTGATTGAACATTTAATGTATGTACGTATTCATCGTGTCACGTATTAATTTTTAATTTGTTTGGTTTCGGGACATTCTCTATTGATATGTGTAATATAAAAAACGCGCGAAATACCTTTTAATAGTAGTGTGGACTTTGTGGATTTAGTTGTGGACAATCACAATAAGATAACTTGTCCGAACAGAACTTGAACCATGTCGATGAAACTTTGGTTTGTTATTATATAAAATTTGGTACATATGTATTTCTATTGGCCTTTTATCCAAAACAGGCAACACACAGTTATCTTCTCTGATGTTGCTGATATATGTAAACAACAGTGATCACTTACTAGCTGACGGACCGTTTGTTTGCCGCGACTTTTGATTAAAAAAAAACCTTATCATGGATGATTTTCTTTTTACTTTACCTGGAGGCCTGGAAGCCGGTTTCCGAATTCGATAACATAGAAAACTAACGACATAACAGCTTATGTAAGAGTACTCCAATAACATTGTCGTCTATGTGTTTACAGTTGCAATTTATAATTCACAGACGAAAAAGCCAGAACAAACGTGCCCGTCATAAGTTAGTTTTATATTCTCGTGTTGTCTTTCCACTTCAGGAAGGCTAGTTTGAGATTGTATCCGTACATCTGTTTGTGTTCAATTACTGGCACGTATCTGAATCAATATACGTTTAAATTGCCGCAGTTGTCAATTGGGATGTCCAAATATTACAACGTTCAATATCATCGTTTTGATTTGTTGAATTGAGAGTTAGTCTTTCCTAAAGAATCGTCATCAAACCTTTTATCTTTTCACTGTAGGTGTTAAGGTCTTAGTCTGCCAAGTTGGGCAAGTGCGGGTTGGCAGTATTCATACACTTTAGATTTTTTTTATAGATTTTAAGGCATGCAGGTTTCATCACGAAGTTTCGTTTCCTTTGTTGTTATCAAGCCATATTTAAACTTAAAACGCACTTTTGTAAAGAGGTGCGCGACATAGATTTGAACGCGGCACCCCTGGAGTGAGAGGTTGAATTCTATGGCTATCAATGCTTTTTTTCCATTACATGTTATATAATATTCCATCTATATAAGAAAAATGGTTATTGAGGTCGTTGACTTCTCATTTCTCTCAGGTTTTCGCCCTTCATGTGACTAAAATAGCTTTCAATGTGATTCTAACGGATATTAAGGGTAGAGGGTAAAATTCCGAGCTATAACTGCTTATATGGAACACAAGAAATTTTGGAAGACATATTGTCGCAGGCGTGCTTGTAAAATACTTGAATTTTTAAATCCGAGTCTAACTTAATTTTTTAAATTAAAGTTGGTCTAAGTGTTTTAATAATTTTTACCCTGTCTCTTATTTATTTTTAAAAATATTAATGTAATTAAATTTTCAATATTTAAATTTAAAAAAATAAAAAGAACAGGACATCAAAATGTGTAATTAGTACCAATTTCACTTGTTACTATTACGACCACAGCCATATATCTATGTTTCAAAAGCGTGCCTACTGTCTTTCTTCAGAATTACCTTTTACCATCAGTTTACTTTTAATTAGTAGTTTTTTCTTGAATATAGCCAGGAGAGAGAAGTGATATTTTTAAGTTTCCTTTTAATTTGTGTTTGTAATCATAGTCTAGATGAGGGCTTACACTAACGAGCTCTTCGTTCGCTCCGAACTGGATTTGAAAATATTTATACAAAAAGCTGCTTCAACCGTGTTTTATCATTAACCGTCCATTTACTTTTTAAAACATCTTGTTGGGTTAATCGATATACTTGGATTAAAATATCACTTTTTTAATTATTGCACACGAAAAATTAAATCTTCCAAGTTTGCGTATATTTGTATAAAATTATATTATTTTCTCCAATAGCAAAATAAAATTTGGGAGGAGAGGAGAAGCCCCTGTCCTGAAAGTAACAGATGGATTAAGACACGATAAATGGTCATCGTAGCCTATCGCTTTCCCAATGTGAAGAGAGCTCGCTTTTTGTATGTTTCGATTCTCATGTCATAGTACATATGTAGATAAGATATGTATTTTCAGTGGCAATTCCCTCACGGAGTAGGCAGGGGGCACAGATTGTCAAATATCCCAATCCTTGCAGACCTGCCGTGCTTCTGCTAACATTCATCAATTTCTTCATATATGCACGCCGGTTTCGGAGTCTTCTAACCATGACATAGTGTTGCGAACATACTTCAGAGCTGACTTTAATCCACATTTTCTACGTGCTACGACCGGACGCCGCTCCGTTAGTGACTGCCACGTATCCGCTTCTGGTGGATGGTACTTGAATTTCTTCGAAGGAATTTTCCCCGTTATCTCATGTAGGTACTATATTTAAAAGAATCTTCGTAATCTTGAGTATGTAATGAGTACAGGACTAAGAACATACACAGATGGGGTTCTAGTACAAAACTTACATTCTGTTCCAAAACGTAAACGTTAACACTTATTCGATTGCTTATGAATTTTGGTAAAGACTTTAATAATAATTTCGCACTAGTTGTTGTAACGTAGTCGATATCGAAGATAAAGTGTATCTTGAAAATATTTACAAGTTTGAGTAAGGCATTAAGAATTACTCGAATCTTCCATAAATTTACGACATTGTTTTATAGTACAGTGTTAAGCTGAAAATGCCAAGGAAAACCATATCGGGCGAGGAACGAAGGAGATAGATTAAAAAGTTATAAAGCAAGCGACACGTTCGCATGTTTTAAATTGCGAGTGAAATTTTTCGTGAGATATTTATGGCGCGAATTTTACTTTGTAGGCGGTGATTTCACGCTGTTGAGCTAATGATGTGATCATTTAATGCTAAGATGTGTTCGGCTATTTCACTCCGGAGTTTCGACTTTACTAGACACTTGAATTACCGTTTAATTCAAGTTGGATAACCAATTCGCTGTAACCGTTTATCAGTTTTGTTATTTTGTGATCTTGATTTTATATTTGTAACCCCTCTTTCTATGCAGCGTAATATAGGACTGATGAAAAGTGCGACTATTACTCTCCTCTGCCTACTGCTTCGGTAAATTCAGGCGTGGTGTTGTGTTATTGAATTATAGCATTATCCTTGCATAGTTATTATTACAAATTTGCATAATTGTAATTATTTTACATTATTATAATTATTGTTTGATTTACATCATTTGAATGTAATATGTTTAATGTATACTCATAATGTCTAGAGAAATTGTTGTAGAACTTAGTTTAAAATTATTATCCACATATTATATTCATACATCTATTCTACTATAATGTTCCTCTGGATTTGTAGCTTCGACAAACTTTTTTGGTAAGTCCATAAGCCGTGCATATCAATATTAAACTAAATTGTACACAATTATCGTACTTTCAGATTTACTGTACTATCTGATTTATCAATTGCCTCTTTGGTCAATTGGTTGCAATCGCGACTACTGATTCACACGTTCCGGGTTCGTGCCCCTGGTCAGGTACTGTGGGGTTTTTCTAACTTAAAATTTCTAGTAGCGGCTTGGTGTCTGGATCTGTGCCCGGTATATGGAAAATGGCTCACTTTTTATTCCATGATGGGACGTAAATCAAACTGATGATGCGCGGGAGTGTACTACATTCCTCGTCTTATGTACTTATTCGGCGTGATGTAACTTATTTAAGTTGTTAAGTAATACATACATTGGTTAAGTTTAATATTTACAACGCTATACATCTAAAGTAATAAAGTGTATTTTATATCTTCCCAGTAATTATCGACTAATGATTCCGATGCCTATATTCCATATTCAAGTGATAAGAGTGAAAAAACTAATGAATCTAGGTCGAATATGAAATTCTGCTCTGTAGCGAGATAAACCGTTTCAGTGAATGCATTCAAAGGTAAACATAGCGCAGTTTTAATTGAGACAGTTCGTAGAGTTTTTCTGTTTTATATGCTTTTCTTGGATTTAGTCTGTATGCGGAATTCATGGAAATATTTGGGAGTTCGTTAAAATTACATACAAAACTTAAGTAATTTTTTGGAGCGGTCATATTAAAAAATCACAATAAAAGTGACATACAACTTCTATCTCCGCTGAAAATTAGGTTACAGTAAATTTAGCTTAGTTTAGCTTAATTTTGCTTAGTTTTTGTCCGAATAAAATTCGAACATGTGTGGTATATCCACTAAGCGTTCCCTAGTTCCATTTATTATAATGTAACAAGAAGTTATATGAACGATTATATGTCCAACGTTTCGTTTCTTAGGATTGCAAGATTTTTACATGAACACATTTCGCTTAGAATTAACTATATAAATATGTGTGAATATAATATAAATATTGTGAGTCAACGTAAATATAAATAGCTAACGTAAACTTATGGAGTCAGTATAATTATAGTTATTCAATATAAATATTGCGAGTCAGTATAAATCTAATCAGCTTCTCATAACAAAGCTTTAATGCTCAATATTAAACAAGATTTAATTAAAGCCTTCGACTGAGTATCCGTTATTGCGCCTCTAGGGAAAATACTGAAATTTTCGTGTTATCCTTGCGTTAATGTTAATTAAATTTGTGATAAAACGGACGATATTTTTCCATCAAGCTAATGCCTTGTTTCTTGAAGTAGCGAGAGAAATATCAAACAACAACAACGTGACATCTGTATGTCCTCGAAGGCGTAGGCAGAGAACACAAATAGCATATTAAGGCATTTTTGTTGTAAACTGTTATGGATGTGAGACGGAAGCTATCTCCTTTATATTTATTACACTATCATTATTCCTACTTTTCTTACATTCAAATTTTACTAATAGCATGTACGTTTTATAGATACATACCACTAGAAATACAAATAAATTATGTTTGATAGAACAACAAAATTTTCAAATAAGACAATAACAGTATAAAAAGATAAAAAAGCAAAAGAAGTTCTATGACATGTATAGAGTAACTGCGTTGAGATGTTTGCAACGTTTAAAAATAAATAGGCTCGCCGTTAGGAGATGAATGGCGGCCGCTCGCGCGTGGGTGCGAGCATTCCTTGACAAGTACAAATACGTTCTCGCTCCTCACTCAGCGTAATTACTTTTGCATAACGCCCACACGTCGGTCATATGAGGACTCTCGAAATCCCTAACCAGGCCAATCGACTTTTCGCCATTAATCGGAGTTTAAAAAATGCAGCCCAATCAGCGGTTAAGTTTTTTATCCAATTTTACGCTCGGCTTGTGGTTTAAGTCTAATTAGCCCGTCTATTTAAGTGGGAGATAAATTTTTCAATACTGCTTTTGTTTGATTTCCTTATTTAAACAGTTTATTATGACTTTTAGCGAGTAGCGAACATATTACCGTCGCACCTCTGTTGTGTACCTTAGTCGTTTTGTTTTCTTTATGAGGATTTACAAAAGCCGAGTCTTTAAATGTGCGTGCGAGTTTGTTTTAGAAATAATATATCACACTTAGCTCGGGATTACTTGAAGCTCCGTATAAGAAGATATATTGAAGGCTTAATGTGCGAATTTAGGGTATTTACGGCGTAATACTGAGAAAAAGCTGTTCGGCTATCGATACATTCTGCTCAAGGTTATTATAGGATGATATAGGATTTCATGTGTCCAAACACTAAGTAACACATCTTGCTGTATTAAAAAGCTTTTTGTGCAAATAAATACAAATTTACCCATATTCGCTGTAATAAAATCTACAGCTAATATGGCTATACATGGATCCGTATTATCACAGATGTTTGCTCATTGTGAAAAACTATTTTTTTTGCTGCTTTCATGAACGACGAACTGTAGGCTGAATGCCGTTTGATGAAAATTTCACTGCATAAGTTTAGATATGATTTGTTGAGTTGCATATAAGGTAGGTATGTAAAGACGAACTTCGATAAGCTCACCTCGTGTCTTATCTTCCACGTTACATACTGGCGGCCAGATGCAAGCCACTACTGTATGAGAGATCATTCTTCGATCGCGTCGTTTTTATTACTTGGATTTATGCCCGGTGTATGTTAATAGAGGCATCATCTAATCCATTACGGGACGTAAACATAACTGGTGAAACGTGGGAGTGTACTATACTCCTTTGCCTACTCTTTCAGGGATTACAGGCGTGATGTTACGTTACATTTACATACGATTTGTATTAAGCACTTATAGGTAGGTAAACTGAACTATATAAATACCTACTTCTCTTTGATACCTTTTCGTATTATTCAGGCTCAATTTCGTAATTTTTGGCTTCGTAACTGTTTTGTATAGTATTTTTGTGTTTAGAAAATTATGTAGGTGGCAACCTCTAATACACACTTCTTGTAAACTCTTTGTATGAATATACCAATATATATACCTACTAGTTTTTTAAATTAGTACTGTAATCGCATTTTGCATACCACATCATTTGGACCAGAATGTAATGGATGAAACAAGTGGCTGTGTTTATGCAGGGTTTTCCTGCAAAAACACAGCCACTTGTTTCATCCATTACATTCT
>DWEC01000190.1:0-19805 GCA_018245735.1 Microceris miodesmiata
ATGTTTACTATAATTTGAAATTTCGCCTTGATATTAGCAATCATTTTAAATATTTAGCAGAACGTTAAATTATTCATATATTAAGATTGAGACCGTCCGTCCGCTTGTTTGTATAACCTTGTCAGTAACATCCTTGACTTGGAAGCGAGAATTGTTAAACAAATACCTCAGATTTGGGATATTGACAATTCAGTGTGGACACCATGGTTTTAGCTGTCCAAACGGGATAGACCAACATACAGTCCTACACAGAGGTCACGGATGACAGTTCGGACCAATATGCTGTCCCACACGAAGAACAGAATACTTATTTGCGCAAAACAGGAATATATAGTAAATGTAATTGTTTTAAAATGATTTATATTATACGTCCTTTATAGAGCAGCTATTTACAGTTGCACAATTATCTTTATCAAATGTTATATATGTATTGTTAGCATGTTATTATAATTAATAGATGTCTTTAAAAGAAACTATAGTAGTTTTTATTTATTGTTAGTTACAATAGTACTTCCATGCATCATAACTTTGTTACTTTTGATTTAGTGATATTTGGCACTCCGGCCACTGGCCTACCCCTTAAGAGATCTCCTTTGATGATACTGTACTATACAATAATAATACTTTTTCATGCACTATATATTCATATCGTATATTCATGTACTAAACAAGTTAAACCGCGACCTGCGTCTAGGACTTATCCAGCAAATTTTTGGATAACATGCTCACAGTGCTCTGTACAAATTGTTATTCACAGTGGACATATGTCACGTTCGTTTTCAAAAAGAATTCTGGTCTATTTTATCTAGGTATCTAAAACAGGTTTATGTTTACGAGCAATCCAACAGTGGGCAAAATATTAATTTTGTTACCACGTCTCGTTCGTAGGCATATTTAATTTTAAAATCTTTCAGATCTGAATTTTTCTAAATTAAATTAGATATTAAGCTGTAAGTCACGCTTAGTCACGTGACTTCAAATAATTAAATCGCTCTCCGGGTCTTTGGTTCAATTGAAAAATGGCCATGATGCCTTTCCTTGGGAAGTATATCTCCACTACTCCTGAATTTATTTATCAGTCTCCCATGTTTCATATTTTTCTTGTGTCTCTCAAGCAGAATAGTCATCTCTGACGATGACTCTCTTTATGTTATTAATAAGTCGAGTTACTCGTAGAAAGTAGAAAATTAATTTGATTTTAGTGTGCTTTTGTGATCCCACTAGGTTTATCTTACCATCCTACCCCGAATCAACGCAAGCTGAGTTATGCTTGGTGGACTTGACTCCACTCCGAATTTAGAAAAAGTCAAATCCGGAACCAATATAAGAAGCTTGGATACTGTCGACAAAAAATCCATTGTACATTTTTAATTGTACAAAGTGGCAGTCGATATTATACAATACAACAATGAGAAATGAAGTATAAAAATTAACGAGGCTTACAAGTCATAAATGAATTTATGGTTTTCTACCCCAAGTAATAAAGTGATATCAAAGGACCGCACCCCAATGAAACGAATTAGCCGTATTGTGAGGTATTTTGGGGTACTTGGAGGAATTCTACTTTATATCCATCATCATGACGTCATGTGATAACAGATATTGCTTGTTTGGATATGACTTTAAGTAGTGCTATAAAGCTTAAGGCTGTAGCATTAGCGCCATTAAATATATGTAAATGTATTTCTGACACTGGCATTTGATGAAAAAAATTTCAATAATGCTATTCTACTTTTAATGCATTCAGATAAATTTTAAACAACTTTCGTGATAAATTTTAATCAACTTGATTTTGCGTATATATCGTCACTCCACCTAGCTAGAGGGCATCCTACTTCATACTCTGAATTTTTCGTTACATGATATGAAATCAGAATGGAATTTTTAAGTTTTGTTTAGAAACATGTTGATTGGGAAATATTTGATATGACACATCAACATTTCACTTAACATCAATGAAAACATCTGTAAAGTTTATAGAGTTAAACTGATACTGCTCTATCGTTATTATCAGTTGATAAATATTTATCAGCTGGCTAGTATGTTTGATTTCTTGGGCAATGCTCTTGATATCATTAGTGTTAGATAAGTTTAATAAATAATTTGTGTTGTAAATACTTTTACGTGGGGAGTCAAGAACCTGCAAATTATGTAAGATGTATGGGAGAGGAACGGAACGGACGTCTTTAATCCTAATCTTAAAATGTAGCTGTAATCCTTCTCTTTCCGTGAGGAGACTCATGCCGAACAGTGGAACAATAAAAGAATCTATGATGTTGTTTTGATAACAAAATGAGTGATTGGTAATAATAGGGTTTTCCGCTTATAATCCGAGTTTAGGACAAAATCGATTGTTAACTCGACATCAGGGCCTAATCGATATCTCAATTGACATTGTTGACTCTCAAGGTCTAGGTGTGTTCCGCGCTTGGTTACATCTCATCAGGGCTGCCAGATCGAGTCTCCAAGGCTATATTCGAGTGTAATTACAAGGAGGAAAGACTGAAGTAAGCACGAAGAAAGTTTTTTTTATACAAATCGTTCAAAAAAAGTTTATAGCAAATTCCAATGGGTTGGTTTATAAAATAATTTAGAACTAAGTTTCTATAACGTAGGTCTATGTTTAGCTTCTTTGACGTAAAAGTCTGTCCTTTATTTTCCAATTTGATCGAAAAAACATACTTTACTGCCTCGTTGATCTAGTTGTTCTGGGTTTGACCATGCAGAGCCACTGGGAATCGAACGTCTTAATAGTTATGTTCGCATGGCTTAGCTATAATATTTATGCATATATAATACTAATGCCTAACGCGTAAAAGATCTGGCGCATAGTTATGCATGCACATTAATCCGGCATTAGTGACAGCCCTATGTCGCCTCAATAAGGTCACTTGGATATTATATACATACGTAGTTGTCATAACGGTATTGTTCTTGAAGAGACATTTTGTTGCTGAAATAAGTCGATTTTAATAACTCACATTTAAACATTTAGAATGTTCTCAATGATCATCATCATCATCATCAGCCAGTATGGGACTGGGCTTGGGCTGAGCTCGAACTGTATTAAACTATTTTATCCACGGACCCTATCAGTGCATTGTTACACTCTGCTCTTTAAGATATCTCAACTAATATATTCCTTAATATTCACCTTACCCTCTTTTTATACGATTTTCCATTTAACAACAGTTTGCACATGATTCAGGTGGCGCCACAGTCTTTGATGCAAAATATTAATATGTATAACTATTAAGAAGTCAAGATACGGTGTAGTTCAAAACGGAACTGAATGAGAAAGTGTATGTTGATCATTGTATCCAAAATATCATTAAATCATTTAATTGGGTCACAAGATACATGTGAATGTATAATTATTTAACGGTATCTTCTAATAAAATATAAGTAATGATATCAAGTTATTACAATAAATCACTTGTTCGACTACTGGCAATAAAAGAGAAATCGAGAGAAAAATATATTTTTGTAAGATCTGTTTGTGACCCGTTCATGGCAATAGACTGACCCCCTTCGGACGTATGACTCCACTAGTGCAGATATTCATATTAAAACGTAATGTTATGAGTTAAAAGTTATAATACTAATAAATAACTATTATATTTTTACACGATAATAATTAAATATCATATTTATCTTATTGGAATATTAATTGACTTATTGATTATTGTCGCTAATCTCTCATTTTTACCAGCCAATGGTCAGACTGCGGCAATAATCAAAGTCCGATTGACTATTAACAATACAATCAGAGAGAGAATGTAAAACTCATTACAGATTGTAAACGATACTCTCAGTGTTCTGATTGTGATTCATAATTGATTCAGTTCATTCATTAAATTTGATTACAATCAATTGGAAGTTATAGCGTACAATCTGATTATGAGCGGTTTGATTCGTTATTGAAAATTTAAAAAAGGAGAGCATAAAATCAAATGTATTCTACTTTTTCTGTTTGCCTCGTTGGTTGGGTGGTTGCAAAGCGCGATTGTTGATCAAGAGTTCCTGGGTTGTAGGTACTATTGGAATTTTCTAACTTCGTGTTTTTTTGCAGAAATTTCTGGTATTGGCTCTAAGTCTGGATCCGTGTCCGGTGGACAGCAGTTGTTTCGCCACATATTCGATTGCGGGGCGTAACCTAATCCATTGCATTGCATTCTATAATCTACCTCTTGGGGAATTAAAGGCGTGATTTTACGTATTCTACTTTTAAACTGTGACTTTTTGTTGAAGCCAAAACAACTTCTATACTTCAAGTTTCGTTTGTTAATGAGATCTTTCAGAAATTGATCAAAATCGTGATGTATGAAGTTGTATAAAGAAAGTGATGAATGTAGAAGAACCACGCCAGGTCTGCAAGGATAGAGATATTTGGCACTTTGTCTATCGCATAAGGGACCTGGTGTGATCATATAATAATTGTAGACAATTGGACGAGATCAGGAGTAGTTTCCACTGATGTCAAATTCGCCCGTAATCGGTTATTTTTCTTACAGAAAAATAATAATTATTGCGTCAACAAGCACAGTTATCCAAGCTATAATTCACATCACATTGGATTGTATCACCATCCATACCTAGCCTTGTTACGAAGATCAAAGCCAGAGGAAGCGGCTACACATACATAAATCGTGTTTATTTTTACTCCGCACCCCTCTAAGCACGTATTTCCGGGAGCGGTAGATGGATGGGTTAATATAGAATCTCGATACGTTCATTATATAGCTTGATAAGATCTTAAACTTCTTATAATTGTATCTGTAATTATAAAAATAAACTAGCCAGTCCAGTTATTAGTGAACCTGACTGCTGATTCGGGGATTCGATTTTCACCCAGGACAATTATACAAGTATCAGTTTTTGTTCTGTGTTTGGATGTAAAAAAGTGTCTATGTAAGCGTGTATACATCTATGTATATATATCTACATATGTAATTTACTTTTCGTTTAGTAGGTGAATGTGTGGAAAACATAATGTTTACGTGTTTAAATTGTACTTTTTAAAATATGGAAGGTACTTAAACCATGTTTTATTAAATTAAAACCCTTTACAACGTCTGCTCATAGTTTTCTTTAGCTTAACTGTAAATTGGCGGTCCTGTGTCTTACCTATGCTTTTATACCCAATATATGTATCTAGATTGTCTATATCAATATGTTAGCATTCCTGTATAAACAGTATTTACGTTATCTATAGGTACTTGTCTATGCCTACATATTAAAGAAGTATGACTGAATAATAGTCTATTATATAGATCGTTGAGCCAAAAATTCCTTACATATATTTTTAATTAAAATTTAATCATATTAAACTAAAACTGGAATCTCTAGGTGCGCGTACATTTTACTGCAATGTGACAAACCTGACAGACAGACTGCATAGATGACGCGCGATCTTATGATTTCCCGCGTAATTTAATCTATGGTCTGTTCTAATATAAATTCCAAGCTGTCAGCCGGACCTTGGCTTGACGGTTGTACCAACAAAACAAATAGAAAGTTCGATTAGTCTACAATAACCTATTAATATATGTGTGTCATCTACAAAGTTTCGCAATCTTTCTTGCTTTATCTATGAAAGTGTGTCCAGAGGCGATTGACCCGTCTATCTATATTGCTTGGAATAGGACCGAGATATTGTGACTTTTGGGCATGTCACTTATTATTGTAAAATATTTAATGTCTTCATAATAGTATTATGAGTATTTTAAAATAAACTTCGAACGTATTTAGAGTAATCAAATTAACGTATGAGCCATAGTTATTTCCAATCGATGACCATAGAGACATACAGGTACATTAGTAAACATTTTTGTAACACACGCAATTATAGATTTGGGTATGACCTACAAAGCTCTGCCTTTCCACTTGATAAATTTATGAATATTGCTTTCGCAATGATACACGAAATATTTTTGGCAATGTTGCAAGTAGTGCCCTATAAATAGTACAATGTAAGCGCTTTTTATTTTGAGTGTCTTTTAAAAACACTTAACGATGTTCTTACGTGAAAATAAGTAAACGGTATACATATATATATATATAACGGTATAAATTATATAAGACACCAAAAAACGTGGTGCGTTAAATGAATAAAAACATGTTAAATTTTTTTCTTACATTTTGTAATAGTATTCTTTGTAATTTTGTATGCATCATTATTTTTCATGACGATTTAAAGTTACGTTACATTCTTTTATATTGAGATAAAAATATTTATTAATATTTCGATATTTTAAAAACCAACATGAAATGCACAAATACTCGATCGTTATAAAACACCCCTCGTCAATTGGAACGTATTTATAAATTAAATAATGTGTTTTAATTTTTTTATTTACTGAGCCTTTCTAGTAGTAAAATGCAATGTAATCGAAAATAATGATTTTTTTTCTATCTTTCACAGAATAAAGGAAAAGTGCCTGCAAGAAACCCGAAGATAGATATGTGCCTTGAGTGAATGTGAAAAAGTGCCTAACTTTTATATTGTTTTTGATATAAATATTACTTGGTGTTACTAGTGCGTTCGTTTTAGTGATAAAAGGAAGAAACAGCAACACCATGGAGTTACGGAGGCTGTCGATTTTTATAGCATTCTTCGTGTTGGCGTATGTCGCGCAATGTTCAGGTAAGTTTTTTCTTAATGTTTAGCGTACGCCATTTTGGTTTTATGCTGACTATACTAAACGAATTGAAAATTTATTCCATAAATTCTATATTGAAATATTCTTTACTTATAATATTAACATTTTGAAGGAAACCCACGTGTAATTCCATCTATATGTTTACATATTTGAATAGTAAGATACAACTGATTATTAGCGCTTCCAAAATTTACTCTAGTTCCATCTCAATGGTGAGACGTGGCCAAGGAGGTGACTAATCCTGTGAATAATAATAGATTTCTAGCTCCCAGCCAGTCTAGGCCACGACGAGACTATAAATATTGACGAAAAAAAACGGACGAGGTCATTGCAGTGTAGACACCAAATATTCACTAATATTGTGAACAAATTGCTCTGTGTGTTGTTATTCTCAAAATCTTTATTAACATTTTCTGGAACAGTCTGAAATATCTCTTATTAAATAGTATCTTCAGAGGAATGCTAGCATTGATGATGGATAGCAGAAACACGTGCTGTAGTCCGATTTGTGCGACTGGTACGAGCTGAAAGGTGTTTTCGTTATCATCATCAGCCTACTTCCGTCCACAACTCAACATAGGCCTCTTCAATAGCACGACATTGAGCTCGATCTTCAGGTCTTCGCATCCAACGGCTGCCAACCAGGGTATATCGTCACTCCACCTTCATGGGAGCTAAAATATTATTATTTTCAATATTCATTAAAAAGGTATTTTATATATATTTCCTACGGACAAACTTTCAGTCAGGAACTAGTGCTATTTTGAAAGTCGTAACAAAAAGTATTTACCGGTGCGAATCGTCTGCGTTCATCCGGTCGCAAAAACCGTAGCTTCGTTTTGTTTCTCTTGATCGCGACTGTAAGTGAACTCCGTACTTTGTCTCCCATTCATTCCTGTTTTAAAAAACATATACGATAAGTCACAAATTGATCCTATTCAATTTCATTTATTACTTTTATTCAGCATTTTGTGAATAATTAATTTAATTTTCAATAGCCGATAGAACGCGTAATAAAAAATATAACGAATTTGTATTATAGGGTAACCCCAAACGAATCTCAATTTTTTATCTGTCACTAATTGAACCCGTATTACAAATCTGTTTGTACTCGTAATGTACGCTCGTATCCACTCGCAACTGTGATTATTGTTCCACTACGACTAATATATTACATTACATTACATTAGTATCTTAAATTTGAGAATTTTTTGACTGAGTCTGTTCACTGTACGAAGCAATGGAAGAACTCCAAAAAAAACCGTAATGGTGGTATTGTTGAATTATATTTGTATCATGCCAATATTGTATTTTGATATAAACAATTAAACACATACAGAAAAACCTAATCAAAATTGACATAAATATATTAATCTAAAAATTATTTATTTAAAATGTTTAACTTAATGAACTTTTATAGTGCACAGAGATAATGTTCTAGTTTTTTTTTATGGACACCGCATCGACATATGTAAGCGATCAAATATATCTATAGGTTTTCCTTATATGTCACAATAGTATTATCTCATTTCCCTCTGCGGGAAGAATCCGTCACAAGGCTCTAGTCAGTTTTGTAGTAGATAAAAATAAAAAAAATGAAAAAATCTCATTCAATTTTGTTACGTTCAGTTTTTCTTCGTCACGGAAAAAAATCACTTTTCTCAAATTGGGATGATTGAATAAAAAAAGTTCAAAAATAACGACAAGTAACTGGCCGGTTAGTAAGTTTACCGCTGTGACACTTTGGCCGAAAAAAGTATAATACTTTTTTCAGTACATTCCGAAGTTAAACATTTACTTTGGTACGTTTTCTTGTTGACACACAAAGAAAAAGTTAAGTGGCCGGTAAAATTGAATGAAATCGTGTTTAAGTTATGGCTGACGTAAAAACATTGTTCTCCCATCGCTGCTCTGTATAATTTTTTTATATGATCGAAGTACCAGAAAGGTCTGTATTCCACTGTACGTTAAATAATGAATAGAAAAGTTAAAGAGGCCTAGAATTGAGGGCCGGCATACATCCTCTAAATACCACCGCACATCTTTTTAATCGACACTAAAGTCTTACTGCAAAAAGTTCAACTCCAGACACACATATGCGTTACACGACTTTATCGTATTTAACAATTGTTAGATAACTCTTTTAATTTCTTCAATAAGGTTTGACGACATGTTAACGTTAATAATCAAGATCAATCGTTAAATGTGCTTTTTGAGGCAAACGAAAACGTAGCTTTAGTTAAACCCAATGCCTAAATAGGGAGCCGAACCAACGCTGTCTACCTTCATTATTCTTTTGCGACTTCCATACCAGTTAATTCTAATAGGGCACCGATAACGCTTTACTGTTTATAACTAAATACACTGATAGTCATTGATTGTCTTACAGATCAATCGATCAAACTGTACGATAAAGCGTTACGAGGTGGATATTTGATATGAACGCGGGGGCGTCAGTAGGTGTTATTGTTAATGTGAATGAATGATTTGGATGTTGCCAAATTTACCAAATCATACAATAGAGGATTGATTGAACAGATAAAGGGATGTACACTTTGATTTTTAATGATTTATATATGTTATATCATTGTGAATGGAAAAATATTAATGTCTATTAAGTCGTGTCGTCATGATATTTGCATTTATCTCAATTTGGCTTTCCTGTGGGCGTCGTTACCAGTGCCATAGATTATAGAAGCAATTTTGTTTCGTTTGATGGTAAAGACTAGTATGTGACTTTTTAGTTCGATTAAGAAATAAACGTAAATAAGTAAATGTATATATAACCGTCACAATAATACCTATAAATAGTTATAAATAGAGCAAAATTTGAAGCAATGTTTTATATGTTGTATTTCTTGTATTTTATATATTTTATGTATTGTCTATTCAAGTATTCCTTCTTTTACAAGTAATTTCAAGTTATTAGTAGGCCAGCGTAGACATTGAATGAAAATATTCGTTCATGAACGTTAGCTATGCTTCAGGACGAAACGAGGCTAAATTTTAGACCATCCATTGTGGCAAATAGTTAAACCAAGGTAGTAGAAATCATATTTCAATAAAAGTTCATGGTAATTTTAATATTATAAGAAAAATAAGAAGTAAAGTCCAGCTCATATTTAATTTGTATAAAAAAATTAATTAAAAGTTTTCTGTCCTTGAACGCTGCATTTATGTGTATAAAACTAGATGTTTATTGTTACAGAAATATAAATTTATTTATAAAAACTGTTTTTAACAATGTAAGCAAAGGTCAGATCCTAAGTGGTAATTTTAATAATGTATGTACACTTTTTATTGCTGCTAAGTGCACAACAGTATCAATAACAGATTATAAATGGCTGTTCACTGACAATGGCGGACGAATGCGCGCGAGCTAGCTGTCAACGTGACAGGTGTCAAAAATCATTCCCTCCTCGTATGTCGGCCGGAAATCAATTTTACCGTTCGATGTTTCAAACTGGCTATTGGTCCACTTCAAAAATAGAAAAACGGACGAATGGTTTAATGTTATAGTAATAAATTTTATGTTCTGTAATTTTTGTTGGATTTTAAAAAATGTTAGGATATTTGATAATAGAATTCTGTAAAAGGAGTACCAATGAATAAAATATGGTACAGGTACTTATAGGTAGGCATAATAATGATTATAAATGTAACGGCTAACTCACGTGCGTATTTCGGGACGGCCCGACTAGTTTTGGATCTGTACGAGGTCCTTCCTCATGAGCTCCCGGCGCTTGCACCTAGGTCAGGGCGGAGACTGAATAAGTCAAAGTGAGTCAATAAGTAGCCGTTACATTTATAATAATCTGTATAAAAATACTCACGAAACATTTAATAGGTATTATAGTATTGTAGTGATATAATAAAACCGGAATGAACGTTAAAATATGCGAATATGTAGTGATATTAAATATCAATAAAATCAATTTAGTTTGCATGTGGTCGAATTTTTAATTTAGGACACAAAATGTAAATATTTCTGTAAATTAATATTCTTGTAAAATATTTTTTTATGCAGTCAAGCTTACATCGAACAAAATATTTAAACATTTTTCATTATTTATCTGTGGCACATAGTATCTATTTTATTATCTACATATGTCACCTTAAACCCACTATGGATTTAGAATAAATGAGTAGAAACGTACATAGACGAACACAAATCCACCTTTATGAATCGTTCTTATGATTAGATAATGTAGGTATGTATGAAGTGTGTAAGAAGGCTATTTTGTAAATGCCACCTTGGAAATTTATAAACATGGCGTTTCGTAATTTTCCTGTGTGTAATGCTAAAAGGAGAATAGGCCGTTTTCAACCGTACTTCGTAACCAGGTAACTTGTAATGAAAAAAGCTGTAGAATACTTGGATTCAGAAGGGCTGGTGCCAAGCTAGGTATTGTAGGTAGGTAGGTGATCGTCCAACCGTCCTGCGCAAATCAGCCTACTACTTATATGCTGCTACGTTCACATATAGGATAGATTGGTGATCATTGATACGTCAGCAACCATCGTCAATGAATGTCATTAATGATTTAAGGAATTCTGTATTCCTAAATGATAAATGAAGAAAAATCGTTGCAGGTCTGTGAAGATACAGTGATATTTGGAACTTACTGCACTCTGCCCACCTCGTAAACATTTTGGTGTAACAACAAGAATAATTTATACGTATATAAATTTCATTAGTTAATTGATGGTGTTTCGTCATGATTCCTAGAAGTTGTGATTCGATGTCGTGACTACCCCCACTAATTTCCAGATTCGCGAAATGTGCCCCATGAATCAATATGGCGCGCCCGCGGGTCAACGACCCCCCAATTAATTAATGGCGCGTTTATCGAAATATATTATTCACATAACAGCAATGTAAGAAATTTGGTGGATTTGGGTTTCATGAATTTGGCTACTGATTTATCATTTAATTTATAGATTTAGAATCGTTTTTTTAATTGAACGTTTGCATTTACTTAAGAGTTTTATTGAATTCGATTTTAGTCCAATTCAGACATTTGTAAAATGTGTTTAGCCTATATTTGAGAATTAAAATAGTAAGTTTTGTAATGTTTATAGGAATTATTAAACCAATGAATTAAAAGATTTTGTATTGAAAATAATTGTACTGTTATATCTCAAGTCTTTACAAAGGTAGTATTTAAAAGGTGTTGTGTATCGTCAAAGGTTATTTTTTATTTTATATGCACTTCTTTCAGCTCAAGTGTATATAAAATAACTATAGAACTACAATTAATAAAATCAGTTCCACACACGAACTATAATTTCATCTCTACATCCATAGTAACATCACGACAGATTTCTTACTAGCCATCTTCACTTCGCCGAACCAATACGTTTCGAATTTTGAATATCGAACACGAAAAAGGAAACAGCGGGTATTTTAATATAACCCGCGCGGTGTGTGAAAGTGAGCACAAAAAGTGCCACATCCATTTTTAGTGTTTCGCTCTTCCGCGACGAACTTGTCCAACAGGTGGTGACCGAATGGCTATCAAACAGGCGTGATAATATGGTCTTGTTTATGTATATTATGTATACTTCTGTGTATGTGCACGTTGTTTGGAATTCTGTTGTAGGACGGTGTGATGAAGAACTGGATTGTATGCTTTAGTGGTACTTTCATAACAGTTCATTGACGATTCTTGAAAAATTTTAAGTTCAGTAATATATCTGGAAGGTTGGGTTTTATGTGTGTTTATGTATACAATTTCCGAATAACTGGCTCTATTTTTTGATTTACCCACCTTATGTCATAAATAACACTTTATTGGAAAGAAATTCAAAGGCTTCTCTCCAGCCTTATCTCTGCGTAGCACAGACATGTAGGTACTTGTGATGAAATAAAGTTGTGAAAGAGATGTGTCAAGGCCAAAGTCTGCCACGCTGGCGTGTTATTTGTGATAGCACACAATGAAATTTAAAAAAAAACGCAGGCGTTTTCATCCCATACTATAAAACATAGTAGGCATTTACATACAAGAAGTTGCAATCGCAACACAATACATGACGTAACAGTATATCTTTCGAGTAATCCCTTCATCTATATTAATGAGTCATGACCGAAATGCATGACGTAAAAACTTACAAGACTATGTAGAATATAATTATTGCATAGCATAGAATATAATTGCTGCATAAGCATAAATTCTTGTGTCGTACCATTGTTGGGCACCGGTCTTTACAATGAGAACGGTTAAGGCCAGTCTGCCACGCGGACCAAATGCGAATAGACTTATACGCTTGGAGAACATTATGAAGAACCCTTAAGGTGTGTAGGTTTCCCCGTGTTTTTCTTCTCCGTTACAGTAAGTAATGATTAATTTTAAACAGCACATTTATTGTGAAGAAGCGCGCGCCAGGATCTGAATCTGAAACATCCGGAGTGGGACATTGAGTTTGAACCTCTGAACTCCTATTGCTTTAAGCCGAAACATTTTGGAAACTCCAATCCAAATTTAAAAATATGTTTCTAGGTGCATTCTTAAATCTACCAGCACATGTGGACAAGATCAGGTGGTAGGTGACAGTTCTATTAAAGACCAGAGATGTTCGTGGACAGCAGTGCCCATCGCCCAGAGCACGACGTGGACAATGTGCCAACTTACTTCCGTGCCAATAGACGCAGCAGCTAATAATATAATAGTGACGAAGAACATTTTTTTGTACATAAAGTATGTTTAGAAAGTGTTTAGAATACAGATTTTTTATATTATTTTTGTGCATGTCTGGTTGCTTTTCTGTATGTTTATTCGCTATTTATGCAGAAAGTCATAAAGTGATTTCAATGACATTGATGTAACATATAATTTTTGTGGTGAAATTAAAATTGAACTTCTGAATTAATAATTGATTACAGATGGTATATTAAATCCATTATTTTTAGTAAAAAATACGAATTTCCCAGTCGTGGCAACGTGGTAACACATGAACGAACAGTTCATTAATCCATTCGTTCAATCAGCCGGTGAATGATTCATAGATCGTGATTGTCTTGTCTTCAGTGGAGTGTTGTTTACATGTCGTTATGGTAAAACGTGTTATTTAAGTACATTTATCTGCCTTTTAAGTATCTTTTCATTGTAATTTTCTGTAATGTACCTACCTATAGCTAATTACCCCGTGTGCGCAGCGATCCGAAGTGGATCTGACATGTGTGCTCGCCACTTTTCTGTAATGCATGTCTATATTATGTGTATCATAATATAACATCGCGACTGCATTTCCTCGCAGGAGTAGGCAAAGTCCGATGCCCAATACTGCAAGTATCGTAAAGGACCTAACAAATTTTATTTTAATATTACGCTTGGTAACTGGCCATCAATTTGAAACTGTCGCTATGTCAGTTAACCGTGAAGGTAGACATCGTGAGCCAGACTGCTATAAATTTGAATAAAAAAAAAAGTCCTATCACGCCTGTGATCCCCGAAGGGGTTGGCAATTATGAAGAATTAAAGGTATCGATCTTGAATTCTTCATGAAGGTTTTCTATTCTAACCTTATTTAGACTTAAGGCCTAGCTACTATTTTTTAAGCTCAGTTTATCAAATCAAGCTCAGTTCATCAAACCAATTTTCAAGCTCAGCTTATTAAACCAAAAGACAGCCATTTATCAGCACTTGGACACATGTAAAACAATAATCGTTTAGAAACATACAGTGCGGTTAAACCACATTCCATGGCCTGTGCTAATCTACAAGCCTACATTTTATCTACTAATAGAACCAGTTTGTCCGTCTGTATGATTTATAAACGAAAATTCATAAATTTTATGGATAATGGACATAAAAGTTGTTGGTCGTAAAATGGTTGTAACATTCAGGTTGGAATATTTATATTCGTGGTTATGGTTATTGTCAGGTTTTTTGGGACTTTTTGGTTTATGGTCCATCCATTTTTCGATTTAAAATATATGCATTTATAAAGGGATACATGTCCAGTAGATAAAATAATTCGAAATGTTTATTGAGTCTGGGTTATCTGTTCATGGTGAAAGAACATCACCATGCTCATCATCACCCCTGCCATCAGTGTCATCATATAGATGCTCATAGGAAGTTCAGATTAGCAGACCACCGTGTGTCAAATATCTCTAACTTTGCAGACCCTACGTGCTTCTTTTATTTTTAAAAGAACCTCTTTTAATATTGTTATGCAGTTATTTAAAATCAGCCGGAATTTTTATCTTTAATGAGGCTTAATTTATAAATTTCACACCGGGATCAAACTTGTATCATTAATTCTTCGCTCAGGGTTGCTTAGTAGAAAATGCTGTTATAATATTATAGACATTAAGCTGACCCTTTATAACAACTTTATGACAACGTCACCATTATTCAATGAATAAATATAAGTTGTTATAAAGTATCACTAGATGGCGTGTATACTAATATGTTGATAATATAACATCATGACTATATATTGAAAGGATAGGCAGATGAGTGTAGTACACTCTTTCGTTTGAGCAGTAATGTAGTAACACTGGAAGGGGCGGTGCATATAGCTCCATATCGAATATATTTAATTTTTTTTTGCATATTTTCCAATATTCTGATTATGTTACATAAAAATTATATCTATCTTATCTCTGAGATAGGACTAGCATGCAGTGTTATATCAAAAATCTCTTTCTATCACTCGGGTGTTATGAGAACGTGATTTCTTCCCGCGCCGCGGACGTACGACCGCGGAGCAATGCGAGATAATTTAGATATCAGATCGTGCGGTGACCGATAAAGAATTATTTGTTACGTCATACGATTTTTAAAAGTATTACAAAGATATTTATTTTATTATATAATAACGTTTGCTCCTTACGGGATCGCCAGAGAGTACGGAGTGCCAAATATCTCTAGCCTTACAAATCTGCTACGTTTCTTCCATGTTCATCACTGTCATCAACATGCACTACTGGTTTCAGTGACTTCTAACGCTACCATTAGTCAGTATTACTTCAAGATTTGTTTTGGTTTGTCCGTCATTTTTCAAAAATAGCTCGATTCTGGTATTATTAAAACTTAAAACCGCACCTAATTTCGCATTTATTAATGTTCTTAAGTAAATTTTCACTTGTGACAATGCGTCTTGTGCAACTAATGCATGAACCGCGGCCCCGCATGTTCGTTGGTTAATTTATAGCAAAAACAACCGTCCTTGGTGTGCAGTACGTTGGTGCCTCGCCAACTAGAACTAATGGTAACGTAAATTATTTAAAGTCTAAATATATTAGCGTTTTGCTCCTACCAATGAGTTTTAGTACTAAGATTTATAACGTTGCTCGTCACATTTATTTTTGCTGTAAAGCGGCGATGGCTCAATGTTAAGAAAATTGGGGTATTTTCGAAAATCACGTCTGTCATCCTCTAAGAGATAGCAGAGAAATGTAATACATGTCAACGTTTCATCAGTTACGTTTACATCTCCCATTGGAAATGGCGGTGAGAATATTGTCATACACCGGGCACAGATCCAGCCTCCGGGCCGCTACTAGAAGCTTTGAAACTGTAACTTATACATATTATGCTCCATTGACATACCATTTCTGGTATTCCTCAACTACCGAACCATAAGATTTAGTCAAGAAAATAATATTTTCAGCGCTTACATCATCTTTAGTATTATTGTTCTATTTGCTCGTTAGTTCAGCTGAGGTGCAGCCTTGAGCGCACCTAGACCGTGAAACAAAGGAGTTGCATAATGCATCATTGTCAGTCCTCTGTGGATGCACTTTGGCTTATTGTGGACGCATTGGATTATTTATTGATTAAAAAGCAATCGAAGTCCGCCTAAGCGGACATATATGGGGATGGAATTTTTCTATTATACTAGTGAGCATTGTATCATAATATAACACGTCATGTCATCACGCTTGGATGTTTTCAAAGAGGTATGCAGAGGACTGTAGAACTCAAATTTTATACTAGCGTTATGTTTAAGGCCTACTCGTATGTCCAACAGTGGACTGAGATAGGTTGACGATGATGATCGTGGTATTATTAAATTAATGTTTTCATCGGCATCGTCATCAGCTTGGTCCTGTTCAGACATGGGTTTGTTGCTGTTTAATTAACATTAAATATCTTGGTATATAACACTTGGCCACCGTGGCAGACTATGGCATTAACCCTCTCAATATGAGAAGAGACCCATATTCAAAGAGTGGAATGATAAATGGGTCCATTATTTTTTTTAAATTACTATTATCTTGGTATGTATATGTCCTACAGGATAATCTTAGTCCCAAATGCCTTACCGCCATCAAGAGGCAATGAATCCACGAATAGCGGTTGTTCAACGCGGAAGTAGCGAGAGTATGTGTTATCGGCTTGCTCTTATCAGCGGCTCTCCTTAATACTGATAAAAATTCCGCCCCTACTATTGGTTCGTTGTGACAATAATAAATTGTACTTGCGTGTAATGTAAGAAATGAGCAAATATTATAATTATATCTTCACGGTAGATCCCTTATGGGTTTGGCAGAGATTTCAGAGTGCCAAATATCGCTGTTTTTAAATACCTGATGTGCTTCTACTGCGTTCATTACACATCGCGTCCTGTGACTTTTAATTCTTTATTATATGTATTCTTTTTTATCTTCAAACCTATATTCCCCCACGCGGTGGGCAGAGAAATACAGTACCTACGCATCTGTAGGTGCACGATTTGCGCGATAAATTCTACGTCTCACCAAGGAGTCGCGTGCGGGTCTATTGCCATATACCGGGCATAAATCCAGACTTCTTGCACCTACATTTGTATTATTTACAGCTATACCATATAATATAACATAGAATGTAAGATAAACAGGTTGAATTAATTTTATTTGTGTGAGTTCGATTCGAGTGTTTATCGAGTTACAATAGTAGAGTGTCAAAAATATTACCCAAGTTACATCATGTTTGAACTTGCCAGTAAATATTGCGTGATGTTTCTCAACTTGTTAACCCGTTTTTGGAGTACTTAATTAGGAAGAAAATGAAGTTATAATCTAAGAATAAGGTTCGTTAGGAAATAAGATAATATAATTGAGATTTTAAACTTGCTCATTGTAAAAGTGGATTCATATCCAAGTGTAGAATGATAGAAGGGTGACGATGATGTTGCAAATGAGTCAAATTGTATAATGCAAGGTATTTATAGTATAACACTTTTCAAAGGTGCTAAACTGTTTTTTATCAATTGAGATAAGACATATATTTTATTTATTTATTGCCTCGATGGTCGAGTGGTTGCAAGCGCGACTGCCGTTCAGGATGTTCTGGATTTAAATCCCGGGTTGGGTAGGTTCACAAATATTTGTCTTGAAGAGGAATCGAACCCACAACCTACTCAGGTTCACTGATACCAAGGAACAGGCTAGGTTTGGGCATAATGATGAATGATTCCACAATACCATTTTATGATATTTAATCCATTGTTATTGTCGCTCATAATTCAGTTTCTAAGAAATATCCAATTATTCCTAGTCAGCGAACAATGTTACCCTACACCGATGCCACAGTCTACAATAAACTAGTAATGCAATTTCACTTTCGGGAACCATATATCTACTAATGTAATCACGACGCTTTCTCGTAGATTATAATTATCTATACAGATAAATAAAATTGAATTGTTTCTTTATTGTATTCAGTTAATAGCTTTTCAATGAGAGCATGTAAAAATATATACAATACACATAACAAAAATGCTATTTTTACATTTTTGTCTGTCTGTTTCTCTGTTTGTTTCGGGTAATCTCCGAAACGGCTAAGTCGATTACGTAAGTAGATAGCTGATGTTATGTAAAGTAATAAAGGCTATTTATTTTGGAAAATGTTTTAGGGCTCTGTACAAAATTTAAAACACAAAGGGTAATAAAACCACGCGAATGAAATTACGGGCGTTGCTAATTATTGTACATATCTTGACGCCAGGTCTTTCAGAACTGACGTACTTCTACTATTTATACTCTCGTTATATGAAATACAAATGTATTCACGAACACATATCGGTATATTAGCACTAAGCCCGTGGCGAGTAGATCACGCGCCAAGCAACATCAATATTGGCGAAATCGATTAGAGTCGATTATATGACGGCTCGTTGATATTTGTAGGATGATTAATCGATATTTGCAGACCTTACGGTGCCCCACGTTCTGGTATGAGGTATGAACAAGTTAGAGCTTATTGTTAGTCGCATGGTTGACTGGATCGTTGGTCGAGTGCTGGAGCGCCATTAGTGTGAGGTCCTGGGATCGTTCCCAGGGTGGGAACTGCAAGGTTTGTTTATCTTGAGATTGTTTATCTTGAAATAGTGGTTCGGAACCCTGATGTATTCCTGGTGTGGGACAGCAGGTTCACCCTTATTTCATGTTGTGACGTATAAGTGATAATTTATCTGCCTACCTCTTCGTGGAATTTAAGGCGTTATGTTGTGTTGTCATAGTTTATTATCATAGTCGCTTTACGCTGATGTATTCATAAAATGAGTATTTCTAATGGCCACCATCATGACGAACTTCTTAGGGATCATTTACTTTAAACAAAGTCGTATTTCAGTGGCATACACTGACTGAAATATATTTTATAAGCTAACAGTGTACATAAAATCTCCAAGATATTAAACTTAAACCGCCGACGAACACGAATCTATTAAATCAAATCTCTTGATGTCCCTTTTCAATTCACTTCATAAAGACGCTAAAAATAACCGCGTTGGCCGTACGCGATTAACTCCATTAATAATATAGGTATTAGATCCATAATCCCATGGATCCATCCGCTAACGAGGTTTGCTCATACGTTTTGCATTCTTTTGTTTCAAACCTGAAACAAGGATTCGTCTTACACCGCAGCGTACCCGTACGACAGTATTGGGAAATTATTTCAACCACTAGTAATTGCAATCATATAGCGAATAATATTTTTATTTTATTATGATATCATCATACTAGGTCCCCGTCGGTGTAGGCAGAGAGTATCGAATATAAAATATCTCTATCCTTTTGATATGCTTCTCCTACATTAATAATTATTATTCATACATGCATTCCGATTTCAGAGACTATGTCTATCCCTTCAGCGGTTATCAGATCTATTTGTTTTATCTATTTAGTTTAATGATTAATTTTCCATT